>JAACJT020003318.1:0-10147 GCA_009936485.2 Gymnarchus niloticus | reverse complement strand
TAAATTTGCCAAATACCACTTATCCAACAACAAAAAAAATGAGTAACAATCATTGAAAAGAATGGTAATGGCTTTCAGCCTTGCAAATCCAGCATACATTAATGGACTTTCTAACTGGGGATGCTCAGGTACCAGCAGCAGAAACACCTTTTGTAAATTTACATTTTTTTGGATTAGTTGATGTAAGTATTAAAATACTGGCTGTATAGTGGAGGTGGTCGTTAGTCAGAGTACCCAATTGCTATTCTTTTGTATTTCTTATATAGCTTTTTAATTAAAAGGAAAAGTGCGTCACAGTTAAATTTAGTATTGAAATGCACAGTATGTCATATTCACAACGGCAAAACCTGACGTCGGGTAACTTTTTTTTTTTACCCCTACAGCCACCAGGGGCCACCATGGTGCATTAAAACGATGCCTTGTTGTTTTAAAATGGGAATGCCCCATCCTTTAATAAGTAATAAGTAGAAACTTTAATACATTTATTATTAAAAATGCATGAATCAGTATGTTTCATTTTCAAGTGCTTTCATGCACATTTGCTTGGAGAATAAAGCAGAAAGTAAGACAAAAACCATACACAAGTCCAGAGATTAAGGGAATACATCTGTTCCAATGCTCAGCTGGTGTCTTGCAGTTCAGGTTCTCAAACAGTTTTAATCTGTGGACTTCCAATTCTTCACTAAGTAGGTGGGACAACAGAGTGAGCAGATAGGGTTATCAGTTTTTGGCATCACTAGAGGAGGGTGTATTTAAAGCTTTGGGTAAAATCGAGATGGGTTGACATTTACAAATGGTTTGATGGCTGTCCTTTGACGGTCTGTGATTTTATGAAGGCCATTTCTAGTTAACCAATGGCAAAACATTGCTCTGTGTTGTCTATGCTTTCTGCAGCGTCACTTTGGCTTCTGACCAGATGGAAGTTTTCCCCATCACAGCTCATGAAGGCAGCCATCAAAATGGTATGCAAGCTCCATGAGAAACCAAAGTCTACTATTCTTGTACCACACAAAGGTTCTTGTAGGAATTTAGATTTCTTCCCAGACCCGCATTAACGAGGTGACTCTGTCAATGTACTCATTATCATGTACGTGTGGCAAAGTCTCAGCTGAATCAAGGCAGACTTGGATGGACTTGACTGGCTCAGCATTTCATTTATGCAGTGTTTTCCTGTTAGTCTGGCTAATTTATATTCTAGCCTGTTTGTACTCTGGTAATAACTGCACCATTGCATGCTCAGAGTTCTTCAGTGCTACCACCGAATGAAATTAGAATCCATAGTTTACTGAGATGTCGACTTTTGTTGTTGAGATAGGCAGTTAACCAGTTGCTTGTGTTTGGGGAGTTTACTTTTTATATTACATGACATTTATTTAGCAGATGCTTTTTTCCAAAGCAATGCACAAGCATCGAAACCTTGAGGACAGAGGCTGGGGTAGGCCAGGACCCCGAGAGGAGGTGTGGTTAAGGCCCCTGCATCAGAACCCAATGCAGATATAATCATTCTGTCAGCCACATATTGTGAATCCACAACCTTCTCTACATGAGATCACCAACCCATCAATCTACACACTGCCGCATTTAAGGTTGGGGTAATTAAAAAAAGAATATCAATGTACAGGAATTTGATACACTTATTCTCTGAATGATAATCTGAGCATTCAATAGCACTTGTGCAGTACGCAAATTTGCCTGACTGGAGGTAAAGATGTACATGCTGTATATTCCACAGTTACACATTTCAGTAGCTGACATTTTTTTGCTTGTTTCGAAAATAATTCTTTATGACAATATGACAGTACCTTCTAGGTTTAATGCCATTTTAACAGTTTTTCTGAGCAATATTAATGATTATGTGAAAAAAGTGGCTTTCTAAATGATCAGTAATACTTGTAAGTATTTGATAATAAAGATATTTACAAGGTTAAGTGATGATGTTTCAGCTTTAAAAATGAAGGTTTTAAAGAAGTGTGATTAAGTGTAGAGAAGAGAAGGAAATGTAGCGGGAGATTAAATGCTAAACCAACGAGTGAGAAAATCCAGATAGAATTAACTAAATCCTAACAGAATTAGCTTTTTTTTTTTTTATTGCAGTCAACACCATCATTTTGTTTAATTCTGGCCATATAATGTTAATTATTTTTATCCCTGCTCCAGTACCATGAATAGAAAGAGGTTAAAGAAGAAAAACTGTCACCTTCTTACCCGTGCGAAAAAAAAAAAAATATATGGGACAGAAGGAGGAAATCAAGAAGTCAAAATGTGACAGGAAAAGATCCGCTCGCATGTCTTAATGAGAGGTGCTGTGGGTATTGATGCCTGTTAACACGCTGTTGCAATTTAAAATGAGTGTTAGTAATTTTTACTGATAGAAATTATGCATGCAAACGTTAACAGTCTCAAATTAGTATGATAAAACAGCACTTTAATTTTATAGGAAATTGTTATAATGTTATGTCAGAATCAGAAAGCTCGATACAACTGACAGAATACAGAAACAGGGATAACAGCCCAAATGCAATCATCCCACATACATTGTCAGGTTTTCCACCCACAGGAAACCAGAAGCTGATGTGACTTGGGGCTGCTGGCTAGATGGGAGGCTTCGGAGCAGGTAGTGCAGGAGGAGGCCTTGGCTGGAGAGGATCGGTGGAGCCAGGGGACAGGAACCAGGACACGGAGGCCAGGATGGGAACTAGGACACAAGAACAGAACAACCTGGATACAGGAATTAGGAGGCAGGAGAGCAAGAGACTGGATTCCAACAGACCCAGAGATGGGATTCCAGCTGACAGATATGAAGTGCTGGCTCTCAAGGAGGGACTGGACGGAGCTCCAAGTAACACTCAATGTTCAGTCTATGCTAAACCTTGAGATCATCCTTCCCAGGAGTAGACAGAGAGTCAAAGCATGTGTGACTTAGAGACTCAATCATTTTTAATAATTAGATTCAAATTTTATTTTTGGCATTTTAATCAAAGAATAATGTTGTGTTAGTAAACAAATTTAGAAATTTCATGTTAGACAACTTAAAGAACCAGAAACAAAATGTCTTCACTTTATGTTTCAGTCATAAATAGTAAACTATATAGTAAACGGAAATAAATTTCAGCAGAAGAATGTTACACCAGTTTCTCTACACAAATACAAACCCTGGCACCATTACCATACAGATGAGGTTTCTATCATGATTGGCTCTGTCCAGCAGATATCCAGGTCATTCTGGTGAAGGAGTGCAGACGCAGGTGAACCAAAACACCAGAATTAGGTCGCGGATTTTCTTCATCATAAGCAGTAGATATGCCTTGACTCTCTTAATTGTTTAGTTAACATACATTGGACTGCAAATTACCAGCCACATCATATGCAGAAGATCTCCAAAGCATGATTTGTTCAGGCTAACACTTTTCCTTGCCCTGGGTGAATTCTTCATCAATATCCCCCTGCCACTTACTGGGAGAGTACCAAAGTGTTCAAAGGCATTGACAAAGAGCTCCAGATCGAAATGTTTATTGTGGAATGCCTAAAAATGCAAGGTGAAGAGGCGGTCAGGATGAAAGGTGGGCCAATTTCAGTTAACAACAGTGAATGAAGGAGGGACTTTATAATGGGGCAGAACACTTTTTCTAAAGTTTTTCTAGAACAAATTCTAAGAGTCCAAGGCTTTATCAATATAGACAATATTAGCATGATTATTGAAGCTGTGTGTGTGTGTGTGTGTGTGTGTGTGTGTGTGTACACTATGGCTTCTCATTCAGTGTATCCCCTGTAGTCAACTCTAGAACTGATTGGAACCCCTGAAAAAAAGTAAAATCAAACATGTGAAACAAGAAATCTCTATAATGATTCAAATTATTGGAACCCCTAAAAATACTTTAAATAAAACAAAAGAAATTTGCAACCATGGATTTTCTTTTTATTACCCCGGATCTTCGGGACTTCCTTTGTTGTCAATGACCATTTCCTGTTTCTCGGGGATTTCAGGTTGCACGCGTTAAATCCTTTTCTCATGCATCGACATGACATGGATAAAACCAAAGAGCGTTCATTAAATGAGACCAAAGGTTCTTGACCTGCACAGATTAGGAAGTGGTTATTGACAAGTCATAGGCAGCTGAAAATACTGTTAAGCATGATCAGGGCCATAATGAAGTTTTCCAGGAAGAGGACACATGAGCATGCTCCCCGTAGAGATGGTCAGAAGAATGAGAGACAAAGAAAATCTAAAGATGACAGTTTCTGCACTGAAAAGTTCAGTTGACTCTTGGGGTTGTACAGTATATGTCCCAATCAACTGCTAGGTGTCACCTCCATGACAAGAAACGTTTTGGAAGAGTTCCATTAAAGAAGCCCTTAATAAGATCAAGTCACACGATGCAGCGCCTGAAGTCTGCCGAGCACCAACATCAAATGGGATCAGTTGATGTGGTCCGATAAGATGACAGTTGAACTGTGTGGTCATGCACACCATTGTCCTGACTGGTGAAGAATGTGAACTGCATACAAAAGATAACACATGATACCCCATGTGAAATTTGGTGGAGAATCATTGGCGTTTTGCTGCAAATGGTCCAGAAGCTCCTGTGAAGATTAACAGCAGAATTAATTCTACAGAACACTGGGAAGTATTAGCCCAATACCTGGGTGCTTCTGCCAGAATGTTGAAACCTGGCCATCAATGGATGTTTCGACAAGATCATCACCCAATCACATGACAAAATCAGCACCAAAATGGTTGGTAAACCACAGCAAAACCTTTGCAATGGGTATGTCAGTGTCCAGACTGGAAGCCAACTGAAAAACCTGTGAGGTGAATTGAACAGCTTGTCCATAAGGAAAACCGAAAATCCCTCCATAATTGTTCTCCAACCTAGGTAAACATTACAGAAAGAGGCTCAATGTTGTGATTCTTTCCAGAGGAGGTTTCACTAAATATTTATCACGGCAATGCTAGTCTTTTTGAAACATATGTCTTTAATGAAAAAAACTGTTACCAAAGAAAGGGTTTTGTTTTAAAAAAAAGTGTTGACTTATGAGGCGTGCACATTTGTTCAAATACAAAATATTACTCATTACATATACTGCATGGTTAATCTTGTATATTACTGCTTATTCCATGAGAAGTGCCAGTGACTGTTTTACTGTTGAAGACATTGCAAAAAGTAAACCAAGCAGTCTTGACCTGCATAAAATTAAAAAATTTAGTGTGTGGATAAATTCTTTTCAATTACAGCGTATGAATTAAAGGAAAAAGCGGATCATCATAACATTAATTAAACTATTGTTCACATATCAACTTAACCTAAAAGAAGTGCCTGGTTTACAACTGATGCACAATTTGTAATAGCTGCCAGTCAGGTTACAGAAGCATCTAATTGTGTTTGAGCTGTGGAACGTTAAAGACTTACATACCTTGAGGAATAATGAATTCATGTAAAAGCACTTTCATTGCAGAAATATTACAGGTAAACTTCCCCATCTAGACATGAGTGAAATGAAATATTTATTTACCATTTGTACCAGGGTACATTGGAATGTGTTTCTCGCATTTCCCAGAGGTGACACCAAGCTCTCGGGGTCAAAGTGCAAGTCAGCCGTTTATCCAGCACCCCTGGAGCATTAATGAGCAATCACAACTTCCAACTCAATGTATTTCTCACCAGATTTTAATGCATATAAAAAGTCTACAGTTGATGCCATTTGACTAAAAAAACTTAAAATCAGGTAAAGAAATGTGATGCAGATGAAAAATGAATTCAATATAGTAAGATTTAGGACTGCTGATGTTTTGCATTCTCCTTAAATTACTGCCAAAACTGTTCTTGCCTAAGTATGCACTAACATCGCAATATAAGATTTAGGAATATATTTTTGCAGGATTATTCAAGCTCAAGTACGTTTTGGGGAGACCATTGGTGGACTGTCCACTTCATTTCACTCCAGAGGTTTTGAGCCAGATGAGGTCAGGGCTCTGAGTGGCCCACCACAGAGCACATACCTTTTCTTCTTCATTTGCAAAATGTTGTCTGACAGAGGCCAAAAAGATCTGCGCCACAAAAAAAAAAAAAAAAAAAATCCACAAACCGTATTCTGCATGGCTCAGGAATCCTATGAGACCCTTAAAAACAGCTTAGTGACATCTTGGTCATAGCAGTTAATACTACTGATTCTGACAGATGTTTCATTGTCATTCCCACCATGCTTTACACGTGTAGTAGAACAAAATTACGTTTCTCAGGGTTCATATCCATATACAAGTCTGACAAACTACCCTAGTGTAAAATTACAGGTAAATTAGAAAAGAATGGACATTAAATAACAGTCCAACATGCCGTTGAATGAAATGGCCAATAGAGCATCCCCTCTTTTTTTCCCTACTCTAATGCACGCTATAATATTATTGTAAGACAAAAGGCTGTTCTGAAAGCACAGAAGTCGTTTATTGCATCTAATGGAAGTTTGAAGGTCATAGTTCAATTATTGTTTATAAATGCAGCAGTTAAACATTATCAGAGCCAGGTACCCAGGGACCTGAGGAGAAATGAGAAAGATGAACATTATATAGAAATACACGGAGCTCTGGTATATCCCATGGTTCTTGTGGATATGCTTAGATCAGAGAATGAATCGTAGTGCTGGCCAAGGCTAACAGCTGGCTCTAGCTATGACCAGCTGTTCCTCTGGCTTGTCTCCCAGGCAAGGCTGCAGCTAAGTCTAGTCTCTGGGTACTCGCCACAGCCCGGATGAAACAGCCAGGGTCAGTGCCTCCCAACCCCCCTCCCGGTCTCACATGTTAACCCCCTGTTATCTTAGACAAATCACTGCTCAACGGGTTTATCTCTACATGGGCCAGCCTTTGAATTCACTTTTCCAAGATGGATATACATTTACTAGGCCACCATAATACAGTACATAAACTATAGTACACACTAATGTACTGCATTAATACTAATCTCTTAGTCTGTTGGTGTCACAGTTGTCACCAGACATGGAGTGCAGGACTAAGAAACAAGGGAGATGATGATGCAGGTTTGAGTACAATGGGGTTTTAATGACAAATGGAGAGAACATAACCACTGGGCTTTACCCTGAACACAGAGGGCAAATGAGGCAACGGGTTCAAAGGAAAACAAGGCAGGAACAGGACTACAGGGACTGGGAAACTAACAAACAAGGCATGGAACAAGAAAAAGACTAGCAGTGATATTAACAAACGCACAGCAAAAACAGGACGAGAGACACAGACATAAATACAAGACACAGTTGGAACACATGAGGGCAATCAGGGCAAGGGCAACTGGCAAATGAAAAAACATGCTGAGCACACACAAAACCCCAGGCTGCCTCCGAGGTGCAGACAGACTAATAATAGTACTTTAGTTACCTTCATCCAATTGTTAGCATTTCAGGTTTTTACAACATTTTATATGCCATGGTTAATTATGTAAATGAATAGTATTTCATGTATTTAATAACTTATTAAAGAACTATTCTTTGGAATTAGTTTTAAGAATATACAATATTTTAGTAATTGTCAGTATGATCAACTCCAGTCCCGTCATCTGCTCCAGAGATTTCACGTTATCTAGCCCTATTTGCCACCATTAAGCATCAACTGAATATTGAAAGGACCGGGTTCTGGTCCGGTTTAATCTAGCGCCTGTACTGTTAAATCGCTTCTTATTACCAGAACATTTTGTGAAGTATTGAGTATTTCACTTTAACTGAGCAGTTTCTTCATGCACAGATTCCCATCTTTAATTCCGATTTGCTATTCTGGTTTTCTGACCCTTCACCTTGCATTCTGTTGTTTGTCCTATTTGTTTCCCAATCCAATGACTACAATCACTACAGGCTACGAATTTGAATTATGATTTGGATCTGCCATTGTTTCCTTAAATCTGGTTTCTGACCGCTTGTCTGCTTTTGGATGTCAATTCTGGAAATGAGCCGACTGCTCGTACACTTGGCTCCTCTTCCTGTCTGATCATTACAAAAACACAAAATAAACTGCTTGTTGATTACACATGGATTACATTTAATACAAGCTGATGCATTTCAAATGCCATCAAAAAAAGCAATTATCAAGTAAGACAATAGTGGGTTCAAGCTTAGAGCTAGATGTTAAATGGTTTCACATGAAACCAGAATTATGTTAAATTAACACATGACACTATAAACAAACACTGAGTGTCATAAATGATGTTCAAGCTAAGAATGATCATATAATTATTACTTTTGCTTCATGCTACTATATACATAGATAGATAACACCACGTGGAGTCTCCACATGCAATGCTGGTTGTTTTTCAGATATTAAATGCCTATGGTTTCATAGTATTCACTCAGCATTATACGTAAAACAATCAGACGAAAAAAGCATTTGGGACATAGAAATCAGCTCAGGAAGGTATTGCATTTTTAGACATTGTCAGAAGTGTCCTTCATACTGCATGAAAATAAATACATTATCATCCATGCCTGCCAACCATATAACCTGTCACTCTCACACAGTAGCTACCACAGTGCTTATGACGCCATTTACATCTTTAGTTGCTTTGCTCCCTATAAAGTCTTGCACCACCTGCAAAAAGTCCTGCAACTTTGACACTACTGAGTACGTTTTCTTTTTCATCTTTTTTCCCCACAGCACTCCTATGTGTATGTTTGTTGGACAGAATGAAATTTTTGAGTAGTAGTCTCCGATAACAGTAATATGCAGTCAATCATTCACCGCAGCGTTTAAGTCTGCTGACATGTAGGTGTCATGTTAAGGTATTAAGCCATGCGGCAATGGATTAAACATGAAGTTGCATATGTCACAACATGTTAAACTGGCAGTGCTAAATGTCTACAGAAAAATGAGCTATCATATGATTAAGAGGCTCAAAATTGCTAGACTCTGAGTGTCGAGTAGTTGATTGTTAGCACGAGGATCACTTTGTGTGGAAGGTTTGCCCAATGAAGCCTAGGGTTCCACTGAACAGTTGCCCGAATAGATGGGCTACATGAACAAATGTACACAATGTCCCTTGTATTTCATAATAGTCATTAGCTTTTATTCTCATCCTTTGATGATTGATTGAGTCTTTAATCAATCAGGTTTTACATGGCAATGCAAGCTTAGCTCTTCAAAGAGATACAGTAGCAAATAAACGTTTCACAGAGTGCATCCAGGATAGGCTGAACATGATTGAGCAAATTATGCCAAAAATGAAATAAGGTGTTTGTGGAGAATTACAACAAATCTGAATATAAATTGGAATTCTGAGTATGTGGGTCGAGCAGTGGGTAGGACTCTTCCCTCACACCCCCACACAGGGATTCTCAATGCAGTCTATGAAGATAACATTTACATGTAATCCTGATGTTGTCTGTGAGTGTCCTCTTATGATAGCCCCCTCACACTGGACATGGATCAATATTATATCGACACTACCCATCAAAAGTCTGGGCACACCTATCGTCATTTCTTTTTCAGTAGGACAATGGCTGAAAACCTAGGGTGAAGGAAGGGTGAGTTCATCATTGGGTGGAAACACTACATCACTGGCCTGTTTATTGGGAGGGGGCAAAAATAGATTACGGAATACTGGGACCGAACATGTTCCCTCATTTACCTGGATTCCATGCCCCTGCCCAAAAGACACGACCAAGGTGTTTAAGAGCTACTTGGCAAAGGAGATGGATGGAGTATTCCAGCAGATAACCTGGCCTCTGCAGTCAGCCAAAATAAACCCAACAGAGATGTATTGGGATGAGTTACTGTGGAGAGGGAAGGAGAAACTCCCAGCAAATACACACCATGTGTGGGAACTCTTTCAGGACTTCTGGAAGACATCCCAGCTGGCTACTTTATGAAGCCAGTAAAGGGCATGCCAAGCCTGCCTTCGACAAAAAGGGTGAAGCCCTACAAGCTTTTGACTAGTAGTGTATGTCTGTGGGAACATAGTCAATTCAAGTCAAGTGGGGTTATTGTCATAATATCCATATGCAATTATACATGGGTATAAAGTAATGTTATCACAATAATCCAAGTCTATGCCCCAACCACGGATGCTGAAGAGACCGAAATCGAAAAATTTTATGAAGACCTAAAAGATCTTCTAGAACTAACACCAAAAAAAGATATCACTTTGATCATAGG
>JAACJT020003317.1:0-10148 GCA_009936485.2 Gymnarchus niloticus | reverse complement strand
ACATCCAGCATGATTTTCTTCCCATTGAGATCTGATGTGTTTTCAAAGTGTTCCTTTAATTTTTTTTGAGCAGTGTATGAGTCAAAAGGATGTGGCTGGAAGAACATTTGGCTTTGATTACATAAGCTACTGTATACTACAATAACATTTATCCACCTACTGTATCCCAGAATCCCCATGGAGATGAATAAAGTATGACTATTTTATTCTAAACTCAGTCAAGAAATCAAATTCTACTGTTTTTCTCAAATTCTTCAAATTCAAAAAAAAAAAATTCAAGGAATCAACAGATAAGTCTTGTGAAATCTTTGGAATTATTTGGATTTTTGCACGAATGGTTCCTAAAGTGCATTCAGGTCCAATTTATAACAATAAAAATCACTTATTTAACAAACACACTTATTTTACATCTCCATCTCTTTTTAAACAAATGATTTAAACAGTCAATGCCTTTGATGGGAAAGGTATGTGATAAGAAAATAACCTGTTACAAACGAGGTCAATTAGCATCAGGTGTTCCAATCAATTCAAGTGCCATATAAAACAAAGACACAAGTTTGGTTACTCGCTCTTCACAAGAGAATTTTGGTTGGGTGCAATATGGTTTAAACAAAACAGATTGGATGCATTTCAGCAATTTTAGGGAACCTTAGAAGAACAATTGACAAAACTCAAAACTGGAAAGGATTGCAAGCAGATAAACACTAGGTTATTAATGTGTTAACTTTGGCAGCCTTAATAAAGACTTGTCCAGATTATTCCGCAGCTAGGCAGACTGTTTATAGCCAGAGTTCAGCATTATTGCTACACTTCCTTGGGGAGGGCGTCCTATAAAAATGAGGGAAATAGCTTCCTGGGATTAGGCATCCTACAGAAATCAATGTTTTAGCTTCCTTGGAGCAGGCCATAGGTGTAGTTTCGGGTTTGGTCCTGCCTTGAAGTATTTGTAGGACGGGCAGTTTTCTGTACATTTAAGCTGGTGCAATATTCTCACTGGCAACCCTTCCCCTGGCCGCACAAATTGCCTCGTTTCCACTAAAATAGTACCGGCGCAGAAACCTAACTAATTACGAACCGTCTGGCAATTCCACTGTCTTCAGGGCCAAATGCAACTACACCACCGACCTGCTCCAGTGGAAGAATCACGGTGGACCATGTCCTCTATTTCCAAGCAATACTCATAACGTCGGCAGTATATTTTCAAATCTAAATTAGTGATGTGCCAATCTGATATTCTGCCATAAAATACTGGATTGGTTATAAAAAAAATAAAGATATATCAGAAGAAAAACACAGGCAAGTCTCATCTCACATGGGTTGCTAAGCCAGCAATTCATTTTGTAATTATTCCTTTAGGGGATTAGACTATTTGTTTCACAGTTTGAACGTTTTATTTTAGATGGTTATATTAAATATGGCATTCAAATGGATCAAAAGTTGCTTAAGTAGAAATAAAGTCGACAATCAACATCGGCTGATGTTTAAGAGTTTGTTTTTATTTTTTGGAAGACGAAAATGCAGTATGAAGACATGTCTGATCCAAAGATAACTGATTCACCATATTATCCCAGTTCAAAGAGATCATAAATCAGGAATTTACATCAAACTTTAATGCTTAAAAGATTACGATGCTAGGCAGTGTTTGCTAAGCAAGTGTTTGTGCTGTTTGTCCTGCCCCTCAGCACTTTATGTCACAGGTTCTTGGTTCCAGAGTAGCTAGATTTTGGTGCTGATTCCTGAGCCATTTTTTTGGTATGGGCACTAGATCCTTTGTGGTGGAAAAGAGACAGAGGAACTCAGACTAAGAGAAGTATCTTGGAACCTTAAAAATACAGCATCAAAAGTATGGAGGTGACTTTCCCATGCATCAGACTAAACTACAACATCATCAAAGTTAACTTCATTTTAGCTAGAGCGCCTTTCATTAACTGTTGGAAAGCAGCAGGTGCATTTTTTAACCCGAAGACTATCACTGCGTATAGCAAGAAGGAATCTGGGGTGACAACAGCTGAGATCGCTGATACATGTTCAGTGAAATCTATACCTCTGTTTGTCCTTTGAGACAAGAACTACTAGGTAGACCCGCTATAGATACCTCTTTGTTGATGCGGGTCGATCTCCGTGTTGGTAGAGCTGTTCATGCTCTGGCTTGCTCTAGATCTCTAGTCACACAATCTCTCTTTCTTTAAGCTTAGTTACCACTTTGAATAATTCTCCTTGATTATCTTAGATTGCTTCAAGAGAAAATACTTCACTTTACTCTTTCACAAGGCTGATGAACTCTGCCTAATTTGATGTACTCACTTAAACCAATGATGACTAAATTGTAAGCAGAGTCTGTTTGATTTGTTTGTGTCTACTATATTATCTCTTGATCTAAAGCCTTTTGACATCAGTCATTGGCTCCTGGCTGCCTCCAGTTGTGAGGGGCTTCTGTGTTATGTGATCCATATCTCTGTACTTAACCCTTTAACAATTTCAAGCTGTAGATGCCAACTGGTGAAGATAGGGTATTACTAAGTGTACTATCTACTTGGAACTCAAGCTCCATCTTGAGTATCTGAAATACTCAACGGTAGTACTCTCAAGATTTTACCCTTTATCTGGGTCTTGTAGATTCCATCTGTGTCTTCTGCTTTCGGGTACTTGTAGGCTTCATCACTTTGCAAGCTGATCATTACTGTCTGGTCATTCAGCTCAATGCTTTAACTTTTCCCTAGTGTGCAACGTATAAGGTAGTATTTGTCTAAGACATACTTTATCTCCTCGCTGAATGCATTGATAATGGTAATGGTGTAGTATTTTCAGTAAAATAAAGACAATAATTAGGATTAAGAGTATCTGTATTTGTGAACATTCCTGAAGCTGTTTTAAGAGCTTGAAGTACCAAGCTACAGCTTTTGTATTTAGTTTTTCCTCAATAGGTCCCTTTAAATACTTAAAGCATCATGTCTGTTGAATTTGAATAGGTCATTGCAAATCCTCCAGTGACCTACAGATTTTGACAGCATCTTTTAATAGCGTATATTTTTTTCTTTTATATTAGACACTAACAATCTCAATGGACGGTAGACCTTGGAAACATAAATCTTGCACAAATACATTAGGCTGTCTCCCCACTGTCAAATTGTTATTAAAGGTGAGTTATGTGCATGTGTTTTTGTTTTTGCAGTGTTGTCTGCCTTTCGATGGGCTGTTTGTAAGTGTGTTCATTGTAGGGTACACTCCTGCATGCTCTCACACGGCGGCACACTGCTGTGATAAATGGGTTACAAAAGTAATTAATATGTATTGTTTTTTGTAAAGATCTAAGAGCTTGTTGGAAGGTCAGAATGTCCATTTTCCCAGATGCATTCTGTTCGATGTGTCCTTTAGGCTATCCGTTGCCTATAGGTGTCATGTACACTTTGAACATTGAACTTTCAAAGGGTATGAGGATGGCATGGATGGAATAAATAAATGGAACCATTTTAAATGAAAGAAATGAAATGAATGAACTTTATATATTTAAAAGAAATAAACATAAACACACACAGCCTGGAGCAGAGCAATTTGTGACATTGAAGTGATAGACTGGCAAAATTACAAGACACCAGAAAGCAGGCATACTATAGGATAATGGCATCAATGCTGCATGCAGAAGAAATATTGAAAGATGAATCAAGTTAATAAATGGGTGACCATTTAGATTGGCGCCCTCACCTGGAGGAGTGGTGGAATGCTGATGATAATGATGAACAGTTAGCCATATGCAATTTGAATGACAGAAATGATCTTGAAATACTAAGTGGATGCACTGTGCTGGGGGCACTTGCTTCCCACAGCTCCAGGGTCTGGGGTTCAAAAGCTGCCTCTGCCATATGTATGTTACACAGGTCTCTTCTGGCTACTGGGTACTAGGTATCCCCCCCCCCCCCACACACACACACACACACACACTCCTGGTTAAGGGATGGCTGGAATGGTATTGATGTATTCCCAAGACTTGGATTACTTTCCCAAATCAATTGCCTCTCCACTTGTCCCCCAGTTTTGTTGATTGCTGTCAGATCAAAGACAACATCTGTTTTCTAAAAATATAATAAAAAAAAAACCTGGAGATATTATAAATATCTTTATAATAAAGCAAGCAGAGCATGACGCAAGAGTAATTAACTAGTGAAGAGATGGTCAGGGGCTGATTTCTGGAATGTCTGTTCCTTCTAGAGTATGAGGAGATGATGAGACTTCTTCTAGAAAATGGGAGAAAAGTCAGACTAATAACTGAAACTATGATCTGGATCTGGGGGGCACAGTGGCTCACTGGGTAGCACTGTTGCCTTCCACCTCCTGGGCTGTGGATTCGCATCGGTCCAAAGGCATGTCGATTAGGCTGATTGGCAATTCTCAGTTGCCTCTAGTATGTGTGACTATGCCTTGCAATGAGTTGGAACCCCATCCAGGGTGTACCCAAAGCTGCCTGGGATAGGCTCCAGGGGCCCCCTATGTCCCTGTGTAGGATAAGCCATTTGGAAAATGCATGGATGTTCTGGATCTGAAGACCAAAGCCTTTTTCAGCTTGAGTCTGACATTTTGCTTTCTGGCTGAGAAGGATTATAGAGAATTTTGATTATGTGTTTGTTACTGCCTTTTTCTTTCTTTCTTTCTTTCTTTCTTTCATTTCTTAAATATATAGAGCCCATCTTGTTGCGATATATTATCTGCTGACATCTCTGTGGTAACTAAACCTATCTGATTTTTTTTTGCATTTTTGTATGTCAATGCTCGTCTCTTCCTCATTTCCTCATCTTAAATCTCTAGTTTAATAAACAAAAAAACAAGTTTGTTGAATCCATCTGTCTTGATTACAGTCACAGTTCATGACACTTTCTGTTTGTGGTATGGCATCATAAGAGTAATTATTAAGTTTATCTTGTTTTCATCCTTTCACTGGCATCCAGCCTTGTGCCTTATGCTGCCTGGGATAGGCTCCAGGCCCTTCTGCGACCCTCACCGGGACGAGTAGTTTGAAAATGGATAAATGGATCTTGTTCCATGTCCTCTATAGGTGATTGAAGCCATTTCTGTTCTGTTTAAGCCACACTGCTTAATTTCCATTTCCTTTTTTCATGTTGTTTTTCTCGAGAACAAATTGCAACGGTCTGGCTGATCTGAATTGCTTAGATTTGGAGCGGGGCGATAATGTTCATCTTGGATATCACTCCAAGATGATACCACGCACGGCTGCCTTGGTCTACTGCTATCTTTGGTTTTGTGTCCTTGTGTTGTCAGTTTAATTTTGCATCCGTTATCGCTAATTTAATGTCACGTACCTGAGAATATCGCACCAAGACAAGTTCTTTGTACTTAAGCATACTTGCCGAAAAGCAAAATGATTCCTGATTCACTTGTTCAGGTTTTTGGGTCATTATCACTCTAGCATGTAAATATTTAGACAGGAAGCATAATTATATGCATTGTCTTGATTTTTAGACGGAAAATGAATGTCAAAAAGAATTTCGTTGACAGCTCAGCAAAGGCCGCTGTTCAATTAAACGAGTATAGTGTCTGTCGCCTTTCACTGTGGGTGTTGATGTTTATGGGTTGACATCACATGTCCACGCCCCCCTCCACACATGCTCCAGAAAAATAGATTGGCCATCACTCATGCATTCCTTGAGAGAGGGAAATTGTGACATGATGAACAGTTTAAATATTTATAATGTGCATTAAATATTAAAGAACAAAACACCTGTTTCACTGCAGAAAGTCAACATGTTTTGGTGGTCAGCGTGGGAGAAATTCGATCAGTGTTAAAGTTGTACCTTTTTATTACGAATAGCATGATTTATGTTCAATAATAAAAACAAAAATGCATTGTGAATCATGTTTTCTGTGTTTGTGTAACTGTAACTTGCACAAGAAAATGATTTGTTATAAGAGCATTATTAATATTCATGATGCATATTTCGTTGTTGTACAGTTTTAGTCAATGGAACCAAAATGCTTCTATTCTCTTTGAAAGAATTTTAATGATCTACATTTGTATTTCACAGCAGTATTCTGATGCCTCACACCATCAGTACTGGGGGGTTAAAACTCCACCTCTGCTGTGTGTGTGTGTGTGTGGAGCTTTGTGTTTATACCCTCTGCTTTATGGGTTTCTTCTGGGTAATCTGATTTCTTCCTGCAGTCCAAAGACATGCAGGTAGGCTAAATGACATCCCTAAATTGGCCATAATTTTTGTGTGTGTATGTGCCCTGTGATAGATTGGCATCATGTCCATGGAGTACCCCAGGCTTGTGCCTTGTGATAGACTGGCATCCTGTCCAGGGTGTACCCCAGCCTTGTGCCCTGTGATAGACTGGCATCCCATCCAAGGTGTACCCCAGGCTTGTGCCCTGTGATTGACTGGCATCACGTCCATGGAGTACCCCAGCCTTGTGGCCTGTGATACACTGGCATCCCATCCAGGGTGTACCCCAGGCTTGTGCCCTGTGGTTGACTGGCATCACGTCCATGGAGTACCCCAGCCTTGTGCCCTGTGCTGCCTAGGATAGTGTCCAGCCCTTCTGTGATGCTGATGAGGTTAGAAGGTGGATGAATAGATGACTGTATTGCACATTACACAATACATGGTGTACGGGTGGAACCTTTTAAGTACTCTAATATTTATGCTGACAGATCATTTAAATGCTCTAGAAAAAAAAAAAGCTTATCAACCGATTCCTGAAGATGCAATTGAATCACAGCTTTCTAAGCCTTCTAGAGCCCATTCAGCAGTTTTTGCAATAAGAAGCCCAGGCTAAGAATTTTATACAAAAAGAACAGATTTTCTAGCTATAGAACAAACTGTGACTGTAATTTGATGCCGAATCATCAAGTACCCTGTCCATTACAAAGAGAGATTGTTGTATATGATTTTCTGCATCTATTACATGGCAACCAGTAGATGGCGCTCAAGCGCCACACTTTTGAATTCAGAATAACACACCTAGGAACGCTACTGAGCAATACATAAATGGTCTTGGCTCTATTTTTGAAAACCACAACAAGAGGTCAAGAAGGCCCAACCAATAAGAACAATGTGGGAAGTCAAACATCTTGACCAGTTGCTAAAACAATGTCAAGCTGTGCTAACAAGGTATTATAAAGGCACAGAGTCTTTTACCAATCTTAATGAGTCATAATGATGCCTGTATAACCACTGTTTATGATAGCTTGGTATTGTGCAGTAACCGTGAGTTGTTTAGAGGCTCCAACATAGGTGCATGTCTCACTGTTGAGCGTCTCTCCATCATTCAGCATATTTTCTTCTTCATCTTTAAAACTTTGGACTTTGCTGTTTTGTATAGACTGTACTCTCTTAAGCAAAGGACTGGCTTCCCGTCCATAATGTCTGCTGACTAATACCACAAGCTTCCTGGGAGAGTCGCCAGGCTCACTGGAACCCTGTACTAGATAAAAGTACATGGAGGAATATTTTTACTCTACATTTGTACATGTTGAGGTCATTGGACCAACGTTTTTTTTTTTTAAATAAAATCTGGAAAATGCAATATTGTTTATATAGGCAGAACTACGGGGGGACATGTGTACCAAAACCATAGAATCAACAAAGGAATTTGAGCCTTTAGGACACACGGTTCATGAGTTTTGGCCAAGGAAAGGTGTGTACTTCACTGGGCAAATTAATGAGGAATGAAAATTCGTGTCAGTTTCAGCATGATCTCTGTGGCATATGTACAGTCTGAAAACCACTTCATTTTGATAGAAACCATGTCAGTGTTTATCTGTAGATGAATCACTTGTAAATAAAACAGCTTTTTTAAAAATGATACTGACTTTGGTTATTAACTTTTTGCCATGCTTGCGTAAAGAATGTGTGAAAAACATTGCACAAAATTATTTTTTCAATGTATGCACATTTTCATCTCAATATACTTTTGTTGTCATGGTTTCATTTTACCATTGCTGAGTTTATCAGTATTAATTCTAATGAGAAATATAATGGGGTAAAAGAATAATAATAATAATAATAATAATAATAATAAAAAGTAACATTCTGGTTTGTTTTGTAAAATTGCTTCATACCGTTACCTCAGATATGCTTGAGCAGTTCATATTGCTCTCAGTTTCAATTACAGATAACTGCTTTTAACCACATATGCCTCTCCAGATTATTTTAATACATGACTTGTCTTCCAGAAAATGCACTTCTGATTGATATTTATAACATTACACTATGCAGCGAGATAAGTCATTAAGCACAAATGAAGATATAACCAAATAACATGCTAAGGTCTCTCTAGCCTTTGGGATGAAGCACAAGGACCAGTTTAATATTCATCGTGATTCTCTAAAATCAGTTTTATAACATTAAACAGGATTACATGCAGATTACCTGCTACGAAGATGAACTCCACCCTGGGGATGATTTGATTAGCTCCCTTAGGTGGAATCCAGGGACTGATCTCAGCAAACCTGTCAGGTCTGTCATACAGATTATGGTGACTGGCCATGCGGATTCAGAACCTATTACCCATATAATCGTTCTTCTAAAAGGAAATGCCATCAAACCCATAAATGGACCATAAATGGCCAAGCAAACAATGTAATTACATTAAATAGCAAAGCCATTATTACTGGATTTTCAAGAGTTCACCTGCAGCGTTAATTTAATAAAATATATCTGAGTATATTAATAGAAAAAACAAATCAAGAAGGAAAACCCCAACTAGGGGTAATGTGTAACTGCAGCCTCTGTTAATAGACCCGGATTGACAGTAGGAAATGTCTGGAAATGTTGACCTTGGGCCTGATTTTTCTGTTTGGGTTTTTCCAGTTCTGAAGTGGTCTACTTATTTCTGTTCCTCACTGCAGTGACCCTCTGCCCCACAAGCACAGTAGGCTGTCAAAAGGCGGTAGATAACAAATAAATGCTTCTTTCAACTTATTGGCCAATTTTTTGACTCTGCCTCTCGGTAACCCACACATTTCTGATGGCCGGGTCATTTCTGAAATCGCACCCGCATAAGCTGACAGGTCGTGCTTGGGTAAGATGGCACAAGTGAGTGAAGAGGACAGATGCAAGATAATAACTTCCGACCCTTCATACTGTACAAGGTCTGGGGAAGGTGGACCAGAGCCCTGGCAGCATATATAGAGCACAAAGCTGGGATACGCTCTGCCTGGAATGCCACAGGGAACACACACGTGCACACACACACTAAAAGAAATTTCAAGATGCTAATTCACCTAACTGCATATCTTTAAGCTGCAGGAGGAAAGCAGAGTCCTTGCAGGAAAGCTGCACCACAGGGAAGGAACCCACATCCACACAGAAAGAGCAGAGGCAGTACTCGAACCCCCAACCCTGGCGATGGTGCTACTCACTGAGTCATGGTGCTGCCCGTGAAGTGAAGAAAAAAACACTCCTTCTTTAAATGCTGCGATTTTCCATCATATATGAAATATTTTAAAGATGCCATGCTTTGTGAAATCTTTGTTTCTGCCCATCCAGACCCTATCAGGGTGAATGTGACACATACTGAAAAGTTAGACAGGAAAAGAGTGACTGTACACAACACTTGGAAATGGAGAAGTGAAAAGTCCACTACTGAGCTGAACAGTTTCAGTCAAAACCTGGCAGTTTTACAGTCAAATGAGCTGAAAGCAAATGAAAATCAAGCTGAGGATTCTGATACAAAAAAAACATAGACCAAAGCCTGAAAGAAAAAAATGATAACCTCCAATGATCTAACCATTTACTATTAATCAACACTATAAATGTCAGCTCTCCTGACTGTTGTCTGTTCTACTTCATTTTGCGGCTACAGTTTTTCTATTACTCCTGAGTTCGACAGCTAGGATTAATATGAATATGGCAGTGGGGCATAGTTCAGTTACCTGAGCCTGTCTCAGCCACACCTGATATTCCACAGGTGTCTCTGGGTGGGGCTACACCATGGCTTCCCCCTCCACCTTTGTAAAGACCCCTCTTTCTATTCCACAGGTGTCTCTGGGCGGGGCTACACCATGGCTTCCCCCTCCACCTTTGTAAAGACCCCTCTTTCTATTCCACAGGTGTCTCTGGGCGGGGCTACACCATGGCTTCCCCCTCCACCTTTGTAAAGACCCCTCTTTCTATTCCACAGGTGTCTCTGGG
>JAACJT020003316.1:0-10149 GCA_009936485.2 Gymnarchus niloticus | reverse complement strand
ACCCCGTAAAGGTTTTCAAAAATACCCCGTAGAAACCCAAACAATTTAAAAATGACACCGCGACCTCCGACACCCCCCCCCCAACAAAAAAAAATAAAATAAATAATCATATAAAAAGGCCAGTCTTAGTTTGCCTAAGAAACTTTGTAATACAATTTGAAATTTCATGCTTTCAGCCACAAAATAAAAGTTACAGTTGAGCTGCTTACAGACGCAGAACCGGACCGCGCCGCTTACAGACATCGAATGGGCCCCTCCCTTACCACAGTTCCCACCTCGTCAACAAAAATAATCAGTTTGTCCAAGACATCGAGCGCCACAGAAATAGCGAGTGGCAGGATGCCTCTGAAGCCCACAACTCCAGTTTGCTGGAGTTGTGAGTCTTTTCTTTTTAAATTCATTAATCTGAGCTCCTTGTCCCTGTAGAATGACTTCTGTCAGGCCCTAACTGGGATTACTGGTCCTCGCCGCAGTTTGGGAATCCATGTCAGTATTAGAGTATTCAGTCCATCTCAAGCAGATTCGCCATCATTAATACTGATTTTGCCCTCCATGTTGCCTCTGGCTGATAGGTGGCCACTGTGAACCCTCCACCCTCCCGCATGTGTGCTTCCTGCCAAGCGCCTTTGCTGTGAGCCCCCTCCCTCCTTGCCAGCTGAAGTGCTTACTAATTTTGGTGTCAAGCTTGTGCAGCCTGGGGGGCTCGGTTTAATCAGGAGGCCTGCCCTGGGGATTCTGTTGATTGATTACGTGCCCTAAAATGACATTCAACCTCAGCCCTGGATACCAAACTCACCGCAGTGATATGTGCAGGGCTTCCTGCCCCACCCACCCAGCTTGGTGAGCGTCTCTCCTCAAAGAGGAAACGTAAAATGTGAAAGACGCAAGAACTGTGTATAGAGTGTAAGTGTGAGGAATTCAGATCTCTCCCCATCAGACACATACAGATGGCTGTGTATATGAGGTGGGGGCGGTCCCTCGCATGCCCCAGTGGTTATTGAAGATAAATGGACGGCTGGATAGTCCTGTGGCCCATTGATGGATTTTTTGCCGTGTGTTAAACATGCAACAGTTGGTAGAAAGTTGGCAGAAATGTTATACGGCTCCTAAAAAACAAACACTTCCAGTTTTGGGCTGCCTTAGTTGAACATTACAGGATGATTGACCACCATTCCCAGTTTATGAGATGGAAACAGTTTATTGGGGGAAATTAACTGAACAGATGCCTTAAATTGATATCTGAAAATTAGAGCTAATCGCGTGCTTTAAATCATTTTTGGGTCTAGCCACTCTGAATTCTGTAGTCGGTCGGCTGTAAATTTGTCTGGAG
Organism: Gymnarchus niloticus; assembly: GCA_009936485.2. NCBI lineage: Eukaryota > Metazoa > Chordata > Actinopteri > Osteoglossiformes > Gymnarchidae > Gymnarchus > Gymnarchus niloticus. Next base: position 8,819 of record JAACJT020003316.1, on the reverse strand, counting down.
TCCGAGCGGGGAGTCTGTGCCGATTTGCAGTCGTCTTCACGTTGCTCTGACTCGAAGCCATGGCAGTGAATATCAAATTAGCGCGGTGAGAAACCAGGCTTCAAAACCGTCAGTCACAGCCTGGTTTACCCAACACTATCCGGTGAATTCGGCAATGGGAGAGAGGGTACACCGGGCGCTGACTGACAGTTTCAAGGGCCGATTTCTCAGCTGTCACATTGGCGCTGAAAGTGTTTTTTTTTAATACCCTGAGTTCAGCATAGCAGAATTCCTGAACTTCCATGCAGGGATGCTGTTAGTGCATCTACTTTCCGTCCTTTTAAGGTGGCACAGCAGTCAGCATGGCTCATGTACACTGTAACTAATCATGGACTCGAGAACACCTTAAGAGTGGCTTTCTTTCACGGCTGGCTGCTATCATTATGTTGGGGAATTAACTGCATGTTAATATTCAATATAAGCCATTTGTAAACTTACATGACTCACTCCTTGCCGGGTCCCCCGTCGCTGTTTCAGTAGCTGTAACCTTCAGTATTGACTGCCTCTCCCTGAACGTGTGGTTACATGTTTATGCCCCATAATATAAAATGAATCATGATGTACATTTTTACCACAGTCAGCCAACATAAACCGTAACATTTTCTGTTTTTTTTTTTTTTTTTTTTTTTCTGTTGTGTATGCATTCCTTTCTTGTTTTCTGCATACTGAGGTATGTTTTCTAAGTCCATTTAATTACAAACATTGGTATTCAGGACCGTTTAGACGAAGGAATAAATTAAACCTCATGGATGTATAAGAATTCAGCTTGTATCGATCTCTTTTTTTTTGTTTGGTTTTCTTTTTTGCCACAGGCCTTTAGCACTCCGAGAAGGACGGTGGGGTGCTCGGCCACCCCCTGTATTTGGTCAGTACCCAGCGCAGTTTCAGGAAAACTTCAATTTTTAATGAGTTGGGTTTGTCCCAGCATATAAAGGGATTCTTTATTCCTGCATCTTCAGTTGCGATCAAGTGAGAGTCGGGACAAAGCTGGGTGGCATCCAGGCTTATATGTAAAGCATGCTGTAGGATGGATTGCATGTTTGGTTAACAGTTTGGTGTGTCTGGTGATCGGGGGGGATCTGTGTCAAACCCCACGGAAAGAGACTTGGGCTCTTAATGAAGAAGCCTGAGAATTATCTGGCAGAGGTCATTAAAGGTCAGCAGTGCGGGCTGGAGTTGTTCTGGAGAGGCCGTGTCAGTGGAACACTGAGGAAGCTTTGAGGTTTCCTGTCTGAACGGTTGGGCAGGGGTCTGACTTGTAGGGTCTTGGGATGGCTGCTTCCGGAACCCGAGATGGGTGGCCTCTTCTGTCCATCTCAGGTGCCTCCCGGTCCTCTCTCCGCAGTCCAAGGTGTGGGTGTAGACTAGCTGTTGACCGTCAAGAGTTCTGTGATCTCTCGTCTGTCATGGCAGGAACTCTGCGGCAGCTTGTGTGTGCGTGTGTGCGTGTGTGCGTGTGTGTGTGCGTGTGTGCGTGTGTGCGTGTGTGCGCGTGTGTGCGTGTGTGTGCGTGTGTGTGCGTGTGTGTGTGCGTGTGTGTGCGTGTGTGTGCGTGTGTGCGTGTGTGTGCGCGTGTGTGCGCGTGTGTGCGCGTGTGTGCGTGTGTGTGCGTGTGTGTGTTTGTGTTTGTGTGTGAAGGGTGTATTGGAAGGTTTGCACAGACTGAAGAACAGATGGAACCCACAGGTTTGATGGCGAGACCCCGACTGGAAGCGGGGTTAGCCTGAACAGTGTTGCCATGTTCTCAAGGGGGTGGGGATGGTGGGGGAGTGACGGAGAAAGGACCAGAGGGGAGGTGGGGGACCACAGAGGCATCTGCACCCAGACTGACAGAAGCCCTACGTAGCCCCAGGGGGCTGTGAGCCGGCCGCTTGCCTGCGGTTTTCTGGTCTAAGTTGGATGAACAGTCACCACAGTACCGGCTGTTGGGCAGGACCGGCAAGCGGCCAGAACACCGGGCACCCGGTCGAGATCGACGCCAGTTCCTTTTAGTGATTATTGAGCCGAGTCCGGAGGTTCTGCTTCGCCAAGGAACCCGTTGGCCTCCTACCTTCTCCTCTCCTTTCCATTAGCTGAGACAGCCTCCACACTGTGTTCCGCAGGACAACTGCCCCCTCTTCCCTCCAATTACAGCTAAAGCTTCTGAGAGTGTTCCAGCAAAAAATGAGATTCGACCGTCTTTCAGCCGAGGCAGAAGAAATGGTATCGCTCCTCAGGATTCGGAGGGCACCTATTAATATATCAGAGCTGGGTTTGCAAATTGTCGTTTTCCTGTCAGATCCTCCTGAACACTATCACTGCATCTGTGGCTTCAGATCACATCTGTCCGATTCTCCCCTAATGTATCTGCATTTTAAATCCTGAGCTGAAAATGGTGCAGTGACAGTCCTTAGCCAGCAGGGGGTACTGTTGCATTAAAAAGCTGTTCCGTACCTGTAAGTTTTTGCCTGTTCTGCCCTTATATGAAGTACTTGGTTTCTATGAAGTACTTTTCTGTAGTCCTGAGGCCTTGCCTAAAGTTTACCTCCAGGTCACTGCTGGTAAACATCTGTTCTTCCGATGATGTTCAGTGTCTCCCTTTCTTAGACCCTTCAGTTTGTCAGATTGATCAATCTAAATCCAGTCATAGGTGGAGCAAGGTGGCATTGTGCTTTCAAAGAAAAAGATCACTTACTGTGAAGAAATTCACTCAGCTCCTCCCTCTGGTGCATTCCCTGAGGTATGTGGCAGCAGAAGGTGGAGCTGTGAGGAACAAGCCCCTCCTCTGGGCGGAGCTCTGCCGCATGCTCTCTGCATGTGCTCCTGAGCATGATCTTCCTGTTTGCAGCCCAGTGGCACGGAAGCTGAGGCGGGCACAGGTGCGTGTGTCTGAAGGGTGGAAATTGGGCACGTCCGGTCTGAATAAACGCTTCACGGCATCATGCTCGCCTTGACGTGTTGGGTTGGCTCGGCACCTCATGAAACGGTGGGTGAGAGAGCCGGCCCGGAGTTTCCCATTTGGCCACCGGGAGACTCGAGCAGGGAGGCAGCTAGCACCACCCCTCGGTGGATGTGGGCCATGCCCTCGCATAACAGCACACCCCCATTGTGCCCGTCTCTCAGGAAACCCAGAACCGCGAGAAGGAGTGACCAGACCCAGAAAGGAGCCATCGTTATCTTATTCAGACCTCACGTTAAGATGTGAGGCTGGAAGGTGAAGTTACACCACGGTTGGCTTTAACCACTACAGGCCAAGAATAGCTAAATTTATCCTTTTATGCAGCACTGCTTTGCAGCCGCTCCCATTCTCATTTTTTAGTCGCAGTTTTAAGGCTGCATCTCCCACCGTGACGTCCTTCTTCGCACACACCAGGTATGGAGGAGCTGCATCGGCGAGGCAGCACAAGTCTCACCGCCAGCCTGCAGGGAGTGCTATCATGCCAAACTCACTGTAGGCACACTGTCTGATGCCACTCAAGATGCGCTGGATGGGGCTGCACAAGCGAATACCTGTGGCCTCCCTGATGGGACGTGTCTCCACCGCATTACTGACTGTGCAGCTTTTGTCTTGCCGGAACCTTCCCCCCTTCAGGCATTTTCGCTCTCTCTAGTATGGAATGTTCTCTGAATTACGTTGGCGGTCTGCGAGTCGAGCGGGAGCCAGACAGCCTACTCGCCCAAGACCAGTGCCTCTTTCAGTGGCACATAAATAAGGCAGGGGGTAAATAATGAAAGACGACAAAAAATATCAGGGAATAGAGTGGCGTCATGCCGACTGTTAATGAGCAACACCTGCAGGAGTTTTGCCAAAGGTGGCCTAATTGAGCCTGAGGGATGGTGGGCTGGTCACCGTCGCTGGGCTGTTGTCTGCCTGGGCCGGACGCAGCCTCACGCTGTGAGATAAACTCTGGAGTCATTAAAGATGGATGGATGGATGGATGGATGGATGGGTGTGTTTGGCCTGTATATTTTATTTACTACATTAGTATCTCGTGCCCGGGGTCCACTTGTGTCAGGCTGCTGGTCCCCCCAGTGCTGACCATGGACGTGTGAGTGAATCCCACTGAATGGCCACTTTGTGTGATATCCAGAATCACTCCATTTTGGCCACCTGTGAGCAACGATTTACTGAAGGCACTACAGTGGGGCTGATGTGCAGGATTGATAGGAGGAGGTGGGACAGTGGCTACAGAGGTGGGGAAGAGGGAGTCAGACACAAAGAGAGAGGGGTAGAGAATGGGAGAGAGAGTGAAAGAGAGGAGTGAGAGAGAACATGTTTACCAGAAAAAGAGTTTAGAGAAAGAGGGGTGAAAGTCAGAGAGAAAGAGAAAAAGAGAGGAGAGGAAGAAATGGGGAGAGATAGTGAGGGGAGGAGGAATGGAAAGAGAGGCTGACAGAGAGAGGCAGGGGGGTGCCATGGTGCTGCAGTCTTTGTTGTAATTTAACCTGCTGTCCATGTGATGGAGCAATGCATGTCTTCAAATATTAAGCTTTGCAACAAATTTTTTATAATCAGCATAGAAGTGCTTATTTTTCTGGGAAAATGATAGCGTCGGTATGACCGGAAGCCTTTACTTGAGTCGTACGATAGTTTCGTGTATCCGGTCTTCGCCCTCCTCGGGGGGTACGAGACCGTTCTCGGGAGGTAATGCTTTGCTGACTCTTTCCTGGCGTTGACCCGGCTGCTCTCATCCTCAAATCCGTGGTGTAAGAGCAGCCCACACAGGAACTGCAGGCGATCGGCCCCTGGGCGTTAAAACAGAGCCTAAAGATGAAAGGCTGGTCGAAAGGGAAGATTACACGCGTATCTATGAGCGTCTGCCTTTTTGAACATCCCAAGGTCAATGCTGCTTTGTTCTGCTTGCGTCTGTCTGAAACAAAAGCCCCCCTGTTGCCCTCCCCAATTCTGTACTTTTTCTGCTTGGACTGCTTAGAGTGTTAAACAGGATGCACCCTCCCATCAAATATCTGCAATTGGCAGCCAACGGCTTGAAGGGAACTAACATAGCTGGTGGTCTTTCTCGCCTTTAATTTTTTAGTTTTTTTTTTTTTTTTTTATCCCTTGGTTCACATGGCTGGTCTGATCTACACAAAGCTACCAAGACGTTAACTGGGGAGGTGCTGGTGGGAGTTCTGGCTCCAGAGAGCGTCAGGAGCAGATCTGGGGTCAGAACCGGGCGTAAGGATCGGCGGAGCGGGACACCTGCTCGATTCTGCAGGGTTGCCGTGGGAGACAAAGTTAAAAAGATGAAATATTTGCAGAAATTTAACTGCTTCATACCCAGACAGATTCATCCCATGTTTCTCGTTCTTGGTGAAAGTCTCCTGAAATTGACATTATAAATTGAGAATTGTGGTGTCAGCTGAGTTGCTCTGGCTGATCTACTCCACATTTCCAGGTTCGTGTCCCACTCTGGCTCTGGCTGTTTGGGGTCAGCGGGTTCTGTGATTCTCTCGACTGTATCTTGGAAATGCGTCTAGTGGTAGTGCTGCTTTAGCTGGGTACCCTAACCCTAAACTTTGATGAATGGGACCGTTAAAACCGTGAGCTTCGGGCCTTTCTGCTACCCCATTTCCTGTCCAGCTTGGCATCAAATGGCTATCTCGCGATGTCAGAATTCAGGGAATGTCAGCATTAACCTGTTTCTTCTGTCTGGGGAGAAATCAGAATTTGCTTCTGAAGCTTTTTAAGCAGATTCTGTGTTCTGTTGCTGGGTCACGTCCAAATTGGTCGGTAAATCAAATCCGGGGCATGTTACTGTGATGAGTATCGATTTCTTATTTTCAGCGAGAGGAGGTGTTAGTGATGTTGGCGAGAGCATCCCATCTCCGCCGAGCAACGATGCTGTGCATTTAAAGGCGTTGAGAGACGGGACACAGATTAACCAAACGTCTCATCCCCACCCCCCACCCCCCCGGCTCTCTTTAACGATGTTATTATTTCTTTTGTCCTGTCCTGAAGGATTTAGATACTATCTTTGGAGCACGGGCGGGCAGGAAGCAGGTTGAGTTAAGGCAGCTGTGATGTTTAGGGCTGCAATTGAAACAGCCCAGCACCTTCATTAAGCTGTCAGAGGAGGACAATGCAGGTGGACTGAGAATGGAGTGTGTGAAAATGGACCAACCCGGGGCGCCTCGTTTCTCATCCTGCCGCTATGCTGCCGCTCACCGGGTGCTTTTTACACTCTGTTCGTACGGCCGCCTTAGGGTACAACAGCCGTTCCCGGCCCTGGATCAGAATGAGCAGCTATACAGCTTCAGACTGCTAAATCAGGATCACCCGGCAAAACCAGTGATTGACAGCTCATCAAAAACAAATATTCATCCATGCGTTCATCCATTTGTCTTCCAGAGACTTATCTTGGTTACAGATGCAATAAAAATGTTTAAGTAAATAACGGCAGTTGCTAATGAATCCTTAATGATGCACCTGTCTCCCCTGGTCTGTTAGGGTCACCAGTATCCCCTGCTCTCTTGCTGGTATCAGACCTAGTATTTCCAACTTGATTAATAGACCCTTTCCTGTCATGGGGGAAGAGCACCCTCTGCTGGAGAGGCAGTGATGAGTCACCCCAGTGGCATGGTAGTGTTGACTACGAGCCCCTGCAGTAGCGTGTGTGTCACAGCCAGAATGCCGCTGCCGCTTCCCAGTGGCGTCATCTCCGAAAGAAACTGGGAATCCTCTGACATATTGTCTGTAGCTCTTCTGAGCGGCTTATTAGATAGCTAATAAACTCACACCGAATAATTTATTAAAGTTGTCTGCTGCCTCATCGTTGGAACATAAATTAGGATTTGTAATTGCAGATCAGAACATATGTAATTCCTTTTTTTGGTAATGAATTTCTGATATTTTGAGAAAGCCGTTCCTTCTCTTGGTCAGATGGTATGGGCTTTGCTATGATGCCAAGAATTTTAGCTTTTTTTTTATTTTGCTCAATTTTACTCCACCTCTGGAACGGCTGACCAATGTGACAGTGTGCCCCCCCCGGCCTGGGCACCGATCCCTAGGGGTCTCAGTGATCAGCTGTAGTGGTGGATGACACGACTGACCACCTGACCCGGTCTCATCTGGGAAACCCCCTCAGGAACTTCAGCACAGCCAGATCCCACCCCGGGGGGTCTCCCCCACCTGATAGCATGTACCCGTTCCCAGAAGGCAGAAAAACGGGGACCTTTATCCACACCCGGAGCTGCCTGAGGCCGGCAGCCTCGTCGATGGACCTTTAGCACGTTTGCACTGTGATGCCAATGTTGCAGCTCGACTGCTGGGGGAAGATTTATACACCTTCAAGACAATCTGTACAGGTAATGGTGAGGTGCGCACACTGGCTGGGCAGGGTTGTAATGCTCTCCCTCCAGCTGTGGGGAGGCCTCTGTCCTGCCCCCTGGTGATTGATTGGTGCCATCCATCACTGTGTCGGTGGTTAAACGCAGAGGCGCTAGAGGGTGGCTGTATATCACACCCTGCTCCCCTCCCCCGTGTCTGTGCGGCAGATTTAAATTGGGGCAGATGACCGTAGAGAGTCGAGTTCAAGGCCGCACCGGATTGACGGGTGTTCCCTAAGAGGCGGAATGCCACCCGTTGGACGCAGCACGGTCACAGGGGGCTGGAGGTGGGCGTGAGCCGAGGGGGCGGCCGTGTAAATCACGCTGTCCTGCGGGCCGCACTTACAGCTCGTTAGGAGCCGTTCACATAATTGCTTGTTGGCATCTGTGCCGTGGGGTGGTAGGGGGGTTATATGGACTCAGCCCACCCCCATGTTGGCTGCTTCAATGGTATGACCCTGCAGTCCATTCCAGTGAATGGGACCCAGTGACGTGCTTTGCGGGGGGGGAAGGAGACAGCGTCACTTTTTAAGCCCTGCCTTACGCATGCCGCTGTTCTGTTTCTCATTCCCTAGCCCTTCCCAAAAGTTTTATTTATTTTGTCATATGGTCTGGGAAAACAGTGCAGGGGAGTTCCCAGAATCTGGTGGTCCGCTAAGGATTTACCAGAAGGAGATGAGTTAATTTGTTGACCCGGTGGCCCTGGTGTCCCAGATGGGGACACGTGATGGCGTCAGCCACATGCAGCTTACGACGTCTTTGTCATTCACTGCCAGCAGTTATTAGGCCTCGTTTTTTATATATATATATATATAATTTAGGATCCCAAGCTTGGAAAACAGAAATATTGCAGAGGCCTTTGTTTTGTGGGAACCTGATAATGCCACTCTGTTGATCAGACTTGGCGGTTTGTGAGAAATAAACACAGTTATGCGATTTCTGCTGTGGCTGCTGTACTTTAAGCGTGAAAAAACGTGTGAAAAACCGTGCGGGGAAAAAAAATCAAAATCTGAGGCGCTATGTGGACGATTTCGGGCGAGGTGTAGCGAAAGCTGAGACATTGCATAAGAAGTGTGTGGATTTTTAAAAAACGGATTCTACGGTCCATTATCCGAGCCCGTCGTCACCTGGTCCATTATGGTGTATTAGCCTCATGCGGAGAGTGCTAAAATGCAGTGCAGACACCAACTCGCACAGGCCCACAGAATACACACTGACACCAAATGGCACAGGCCCACAGAATACACACTGACACCAAATGACACAGGCCCACAGAATACACACTGACACCAACTGACACAGGCCCACAGAATACACACTGACACCAACTCGCACAGGCCCACAGAATACACACTGACACCAACTCGCACAGGCCCACAGAATACACGCTGACATCAACTGACACAGGCCCACAGAATACACGCTGACATCAACTGACACAGGCCCACAGAATACACGCTGACATCAACTGA
>JAACJT020003315.1:0-10150 GCA_009936485.2 Gymnarchus niloticus | reverse complement strand
GGAGCTGCTCCCGGATCGATCCGCTTGAGTGTAAGTTTGTGTACAATAAAGGTTTGACGTTTCATCAGCCTTCACCTGCGCCTCCGTGTGAGTCCTTCTACGAACTGGGAGTTTCAAAACCCCGACACTAAACAACAACATATGGACATAAATGATTAGTGAACTTTCTGGCACACGCGCATGTGTTACCAGATCATTCCTCTGAATTGTTTTGTCACCCACGCGGCAGCCACAACTCCCCCTGGACACAGCCGAACTCGCAATGGCTCATGGGTAAGCGCATCAAGCTCCTCCCCCTGGTTTCCGGATGTTTTGATTTGAATTTTTGCTTGAGGGAAATTCGAACATCTTCAATCGTGGGTCGCTACTGTAGGGGGAGAAGGCAGCCGTTTATATCTTATTTAGGAATATTATCAGCCTGACAGCAAGCAGATATAATGCGTAATATTGGTTTTTGGTTGTGTTATTTGTCTAGCGAGTTCGTTCTGGTTTGAAGTAGGCTGATGAAGGCTTTGTTAGTAGCAGAACTGGGTCAGTAATACTTCTTTTTTGTTTCCATTTTGTTGAACGAGTTAATAGTTGCCTGTTGATGAAATATAGTTTAATTTTGATTAAAGGGTTTTAAATATCATGCGATAGCTATGTAGTCAAAAGAAGCTTGTTGCCGTTTCGTATTTATTGTTTTACTACATTTAATTATAGCGTTGGAAGTTTGGCTCATTAGATTTACTCAGTAAATTTCAAGATGAAAGGCATTATGCACTCCGAAGTGGTCGAGGGAGCATCCAAGGAGCGTAAGTGGCAAGCTACCCACGTTTTCTTGATGAATCTTTGAAATTAGATCACTTTCAGACTTAGGCTTGTTTCACTAAAATGTCTAAAGCTTCGTATAGCATGTTTTACAGGCGGTTTATTTATTTGCCAGTCGTCACCAGTTCATGTCAAATACCTTGAACTATGTGGGCGTATTTTGACTAAATATTGGAAGTTTCCAGAATATTACTAACACGGCGAAATGTACTTAAATTCTTATTTTTTAAACACTGCTTGCCTTAAGCTTGTGAACTTTGCAAGCGCTCTGATGACTGTCCGAACAAGTATGGAGAGAAGATGACGCTGAAGGCTCACAGCCTTACTGTACACTACTTTTGCCTGGTGAGTGTTGGACCTGAAGTTTACACTGTAATTTTTATGAATTTCGGGATTGTTTTGTTGTTGCTTTCAATGCTGCGTCGTAATTGTATTATTTTCTGGGATGGAGTTGCACTGCTTAATGTCTTATTGTATACTAGCTTATGTCCAGTGGAGTGTATCAGCGTGGAGAGGAAGATGAAGGAATATATGGCTTTTTAGTGAAGGACATCAAACAAGAGATAAGAAGGTCCTCCAGACTGGTGAGTCTGCGTTGCTTCACTCATAATAAAACTGAATCTTTGAATCTTTGTTGTTGGGGTAGACACAGTGGCTTAGTGTTTAGCACTGTTGCCTTGCAACTCCCGGATTTGGGGTTCGAATCCTGGGTCTGCTCTGTATGCATGGAGTTTGCATGTTCTCTGTGCTCTGTGATGGGTAGGTACCCCATCCACATTGTCCCCAACCTTGTGTCCTAAAATGCCAGAGATTAGCTCCAGACTCCCCTGAAACCCTGCATAGGATAAAGCAGTTTGGAAAATGGATAGAGGAACGGAGTATTTGTTTTGTGGTTACCACAATATTTGATTTATCAATAGGACTTACTGGAGAGCTTTAGCAGTGCTACTAATAAATTGTCCTCCAAGACATTTGATTCAGAATTTATTGACGTTTTATGAAAATCTTGACAATAAGGAAGCATCTCATTTGGCAATGTGTAACTGCAGTGCTATAGAGATGACAAGGTTTAGAGATGTAGGCCAATGTAGCTGTCGGTTATAAAGGCTTAAACAGAAAAAAATGAGTACTGATGTCAGTTGACTTAATTTGCTGACAATATCAAGTTTCTTTAGTTTTTCTCCTTAGCCCAGAGATAACTGTCTCTCTTTCTGATGTCTAGACATGTGATGTCTGCAAGAAAAAGGGGGCCTCTGTTGGTTGCAACGTTAAAAGCTGTAGAAAGAAGGTCCATTTGCCATGTGGAATACAACAAGAGTTTATCTTCCAGTTTACTGGGGATTTTCCGTAAGTTCAGTCTTCCAGCTTTGCAAAATGTATTAATTCATAATGGCATTAATTCATACTGTCTGGGTTGAGGGTGCGGTTTAACAGACTTGTCCCTGGTTTCTTTATTATTCTTTATCATTAAGTTGCTTTTTAAGGGCTGACAGAATGGGGTTGATAACTTGGTTTTATTGACTGTGAACTTCTTTTTTGAGAGCATTATTTGAGGTTCCTGCAATGCAAAATAAATCTTAAGCCAGATTGAGATCTTAATCCTTATTACAGCCAAGAGAGGCCTCATTGGCAATAACAAGATTAAAGTCGTGTACATAAACAAAACTAGTGATGACTGGATGAGGATGAACGTGTAGACCTAGAGAAAATGGAAACATGCATGTTCACCAACAGTGTTATTGGATAGGATAGAGGAACAGACACTAGCATCCAGGACGGGATAGAGAAAGTGAGGGCAGCTTTTCTGTCTTGCAGATTGATACTGAAATCCAAACAGATATCCCAGAACAGCTCAGAATATTCAAAACATGTGAAATCAGCACTTCTCTATGGATCAGAAACAGAGAACAAGAGCTTTGTATAAGTCTCCAGACTTTCAAAAACAAGTGCCTATTAAAAACTTTGCTAAAGACCATCCATAGTGAAGATATTTTGGAAGGAAACATGCCAGGAGTCAATAAGTGTCCAGATCTGGTGAAGGAAATGGGTTCTGGTGAGAAACATCTTCTGAAAACCCACAATCTGCAGCAAAGGAGGAGCTATGGGAAACCTAGAAACACCTGGAGAAGTGGGCGGAGCTGAAGGAAGCAGAAAACACTGGGTAGTAGGCATGGGCCGGTATGAGATTCTGACGGTATGATAACCTTAAGCAAAAATATCATGGTTTCATGGTATTGCAATTACAGCTCTAAAATGAACAACTTTTTTCATTGAACACTTTTTAAACAACATATAGAATGTTTGGAATATTAGGAAACGTGTATGTTAAGTTAAAATAACTTAACTTAGAAGAATTCAGTTTTAATATAAATGCAGTCCTTTAAGGGAGCCTAAACCTGCAGCTCAGAACATAAATAATTGAATTCTTTTTGGTATAAAAAAGTAAAACAAAAGTATAAAACGTGATATCAGTTAAATTTAATTATAATACTAAGATTAAAGTACTAATTTCGCAGACAATTAGTACTTCTCTGCTGTGCTGTTAGCTAGTTAATTAGCCATGTTATCTGCCTCGGTAGCAAGCCTATGTATTTCACCAATGCTAGACACGCTAACTCTTGTAGCTGGTTGCAAATGTTCATTTCAAGACAGCATCACACAGAGTGATGGATGCTGCCCCGTACATGTCAAATCACATATGAAGTATTGCCTCCTCTGGCAGCCACTCTTTGGATTACCTTCCCCCTCCAATCCATGGCTGGCTGTGTTTTTTCGGTACCTAAAAAATTTCCATACAGAAGACTTCGTCTTTATCGATGGGGGGAAATGTTCGGGGGGGTCACCTCCTTCAGTCATCATACATAACTGACTGACTGCCTGCACCGACTGGAGGGGTTACTCTACGCTGCACATGACCCGAGGGATTCCTGCACTTTCTGTCTTTGACGATTCATAAAAAACGGCTCATACTGCAGGGATGGTATTACGGGAGATTTTAGTGGTTTTGAAACAGTGACTTTTTCAAATCGCGGTATACCTCGAAACTGGAAACCGGCCCATGCCTACTTGGCAGTAAAAGGAAAAGTATTATAGATGACCTAAGCTCCACCAGGAGAGAATGGGTTTAAGTGCATGACATTGATAAATAGACCTTGCTCCCCACCATACATCTATCTTGAGAAACTGATTTGATTAGTAGTGATTTTGTTTAGTTAATGCCAGAAACTGTCAAGAATGGGCTTAAGGGTTATTGCTTAAATGGGTTTTTAAATGCCTCTTTACGTGAATCACTGTAGAACTGGATTTTCTTCTTAGGGAATACCCAACATGTGTGTTATGTGTTCTTGTGTTATGGTGTTGAATATATTTTTGAAAGGGTGGCAGATAGCATGTTGTAAAATTAATAGATGTCAGAAAGGGAATTACCCTAACCGTTGCGCAGCAAACAATTAATCCTTTGGGAGTCATTCATGAAATATGTAAACTGATACTTTTTGTTGAAACAACTAGTTCATTATATCAAAGTTACACACAAAAGTAGGTTGGTTACAGACCAGCAGTATAGGTATGAATTTTCACAACAAAATCCTGAGTGTGCACTGTGCAGTATTCAGTACTGCTGACTTTTTCTTCCCTAGATCATTTTGCAAAGACCACCGTCCTGTGCAAGCACAGCCCCCACAATCCTATGCCAGCACCTCACTGTCATGCTCTGTGTGCTTGGAGTCTATAGAGCCAGTCCTGTCATATACAGTGCTCAAATGTCCCTGCTGTCATAGCGGCTGGTTTCACCGGGACTGTGTGCAGGTAAATCTCTTGTGTTCTTCTTTGTTTTGATCTGTTGTTCAGTGTGGTCTGTCTGTTATGAGGCTTAGTTTTTAATATTCAGTTCAGATTAATTTGTATAGTGCTTTTAACTTGGCATTTTCAAAAAGTTCTTTACATAGTCCTGGGCCCAAGTTCCCCAGACAGTAAGCCAAGAGTGACAGTGGCAAGGACAAACTCCTGCTGGATTAAGAAACCTTGGGAGGAACTAGACTCAAGGGGAAGTCCATCCTCCTTTGACCAACACAGGGCAGGACGAATCCATTAGCAGAATATGGTAAACAACAGTTAGAGGGTGGAACAATACACATGGACAACAGCAGTTGGAGGAGGCAGTCAGGTAATCCGGTTGAAGTGCAGGCTCGGTGGCTCAGATAACAGCAAGCCGGTCAGGATGGACAAGTGGCATGAAAGGAGGATGTGGTAGGCCAGAAGACAATTAAGGGAATCCCATGAAACTATACTTCTGAAAGCAACACCACAAAATAAAAGGCTGGAGGGAGAAAAGTACATGAGCAGAGCAGTAGTTTAAAATAGCAGTGTGATTAAAATGAAACAGCAGGCGCTCTGGAAGGACTATATATGGCAGTGTAACTGTGAAGGAGATCACACGGGCATGAGGAATCCCTGAATGCCAGCACTCCAATAACAGCATGAGTGACAGCACTGACAGAACTTTGGGGCTGAAGTTGTCAACCTACATGTCGTGAGCCCTGGAAGCTGACTTCAGTCCCATGATTTGACAACAGGTGAACAACAACACTAGAGATAGCAGCAACAGCCTACCTAGGCACCACTACGATTTACAATGTGACTCCAAAGTAAGCAGTCCAACGCCGACCCGGAACATGTGCCCTCTTCAGGGTGGGCAACAACCATTGTCACATGGGAGAGCACCATGCTGCAACTTAATGTTGAAGGCCTTGCTAAATCCAAGATCAACATAATCGAACATTTGTTACAGACCCACAAACCCACTGCAATCCTCCAGGAGACCCATATAATCAAGAGCTCCCGTCTGAAGGTCCTGGGTCTCTCCTTGGCTGCACATACCAAGAGCGACACCCATGGTATAGCCACCTTCGTTTGGAAATCAGCAAAGTGGAGCTCTTTGGCTATTTTTCCCACCAGACTTCAGTGTGGAATGGGCCATGACACAAGTCGAAGATGTCACTGTCATCAACGTCTACATGCCCCATCTTACTGGCTTCAATCTCACTCCATCCCTGCATTTGCTTCACTTTGCATCTATGCTGGAGATTTCAACTGCTGTAGCACCACCTGGGGCTACAGTTCGACTAACCCAGATGAAACTGCACTCGAGGACTGGGCTTCACCTTCTGGCGTGCATCTGCTATACGATCCCAAACAACCAGACAACTTCCACTTGTGCAGCTGGAATACTACCTCAAATACTAACCTGGCCTTTGCAAACCTGAATGGCCCTGAACCACACCGCACCATTCTGGATCACTTCCCGAAATCAAAACATAGGCCATCACTGATCATCTCAATGTCTTGTTGCATCAATTCCAACCAAACCAGTGAAGAGAGAGAATTTCTACAAGGCTGACTGGGCTCAGTTCAAAAGCCTTGTGGACTCAGGACTAGATGGCCTTCCCTCTCCAACTTCCGCTGACTTGGATCATGCATATTCAGGTCTCTAGCGGCTTCTCATCAAAGAGGCAAAGAATACCATCCCACACAGCTAACATCTGTGCTATATTCCCACTTGGGACGAGGAGTGTGATTCATACTACGGTAAATTTCTGCGTGCTGACATTGGAGGTGTAGAGGCAGCTAACAAGGCTAGCGACCTGATGGACTGTCTTGACAAGAAACAGACAGCGATGGGAGGAAACCATATAAGGGATTGACTTCACTCACTCCATTAGGCTGGCATGGAAGACCTTCAACCAGCTCACTGGTAGAAGCTCCAAATCAATGCACTGCCCTGTTACAGCCAACTCAATTGCTGAGCAGCTCCTGGCAAATGGCAGATTCAAGGACGCAAGTAAGGATCATATCCGGTTTGCCAAGCAAGAAACCTGCACGTTGTGGCAAGCTCCTGGTGTCAATGGCCTCCTCTCAGCACCATTCTCTGCTGCAGAACTTTCTTCTGCTATCCGCCAACTTAAGAGTGGAAAAGCCCAGGGACCTGACAACATCCCTCCAGAATTCCTGATCCATTGTGGGCCACAATGCCTTGACTGGCTCAAGGAGTTCTACTCCAACTGCCTCTTAAATTTATTAATACCCAAACTCTGGTGGAAGGCATCTATCATCACCCTACCCAAATCAAACAAGCCAACAGATTACTGAAAGAGCTACTGCCTTATCTTCTGTGTGTTCCTTTTAAGCTCCTCGAAAGACTCCTCCTTGCCTGGTTGGAACCAATTGCTGACTCCCAACTACCTGAAGAGCAAGCAGGCTTCTGCCGCAGACGAAGTACTGGCCATCAAATCATTAAGCTGATGGATGACATTGTGGTCAGCTTCGAAAAAGGCCACAAGGTGGGTGTCATCCTAGTGGGTCTCACTGCGGGCTACGATACTGTGTGGCACCAGGGTCTCACCCTGAAGCTTCTGTGGACCATCCCTGATCGATACCTAGTGCGGTTCATCACCACCATCTTCTCTAACCGCAGTTTCATTTTAAAGACCAGCAATAGACAGTCTAGCCGGCCGCGTTTTTTGTCCCACGCACTACTTCGCAATGGTATGGATATGCAGATAACCTTGCACGCCTATATTCTGACAGAAACTGGTTAAAGATAGAGGATGTCCTTACAGCAGACATGCTACTCGCAGCCTACCTTAAAACATGGAGACCTACAGTAAGCTCAGCATGGCGAAAACCACAGCCTTCCACCTTAACACCAAGGAGGCAAACCGATAGCATGTAGTCAACTACAATGAGTCCCCCCTGCCATACAACCCACATCCAATATATCTCGGAGTGAAGCTTGACGGGCAGCTTACCTACAAACAACATCTTGAAAAAGTGTCATCAAGGAACAACCTCCTGCGATGCCTGGCTGGCTCATCATGGGGAGTGTCCACTTCCACTCTTTGTACTGGTGCCCTGGCCTTAGTCTATAGTGCTACAGAATGTGCTGCACCAGCATGGTGCCGGAGCACTCAGGCACAAACGTTGGATATCACCCTCAATGATACGATGGGAACCATCACAGGCTGCCTGCGCCCCACCTCAACTGAACTCCTGCCTGTGCTCTCGGGCATTGCGCCCCCAGCCCTCTGTAGGGAACAACACATACACAAGCTGGTGAGCAAGGCTATGCAGGATGATAAACATCCTCTACACAAGCTCACCCAGGATGCCCAACATCTCAGCCATCAACGCCTACGCTCCTATCGTCCCTTCTCCCGCCATGCAGTGTCCCTGAGTGGCTCCAACTTCAGCATTCTTGACTAATGGAGGACTTGACTGGCAGCAGACCCCCGACCCATCCAACTCGACATCACCCCAGATGTAAAACCACCACCAGGAGCGGATCTGCCCCTAACCCCCCAATGGCGGTTGGCCGGTTTGGTATGAACATGCACTGCTGGGGGCTGTGCCCATCCGCAGCATGTACGTGTGACAATCTGGAGCAGACTGCCGAGCATCTTGTGCATGAGTGTCTTATCCTCCGCCCCCCTGAGAATGTACATATCGACCTGACAAACCCCAATCAGGAGACGATGATTTGGCTGCAGCGGTTGCACGACATGTAACGTGTTGTACCAAAGAAGAAGATGACTGGCAAAATGGTACATCCAAAGTCAATGACAGTAATCCCCACCCAATCCCCACTCACTTCAATGCTGTATTTCACTGCCTGTTTGACTGGCACCCTGGTATTTTCTGCAAAACAGCAGTGGTCACTTTGTATTTGTGGTAGGGATTGTTCTCCAGTTCCATTCTAATATTTGTTACCCAGACATTTTTGGCTAATACCGCTTTACTGAATTTGCATTTGACCCTTTCAGAGTTGTGAAGTACTGTTCTTTCTCTTTAGGTATTACAAAAAGCCAAATATTTGAGCACATTTCTCAGA
The DNA here is from genome assembly GCA_009936485.2 of Gymnarchus niloticus. Taxonomy (NCBI): domain Eukaryota; kingdom Metazoa; phylum Chordata; class Actinopteri; order Osteoglossiformes; family Gymnarchidae; genus Gymnarchus; species Gymnarchus niloticus. Next base: position 1,455 of record JAACJT020003315.1, on the reverse strand, counting down.
TGAGAAAGGCAACAAGAAGAAAAATCCAAAGTTTATTAAAGGATACAAGTTAAATATTTGTAGTCTCAGCGTTCCCATAGATTTTTCTGGACCGTGCGAAAAATAACATTGTGCAGTCATGTTCCTGATTACTGGTGTGGATTGTTTCTGCATATTGTTGAAAATTAAAAAAAGTTTTTATATGGAAATGACTTTTGCAGTATTTACACAACTTTAATGTTGAGTATTTCCCTGAACAGAAGTTTAAATGAATGCCAATGTATTAACTTGAACCGATATATCATTTCCTCTTTATACTTTCAGCACCAAGCACACAGCGCTGCCATGTTTTTCTTCAGATGCACAATTTGCAATAACAAAGACAAGTTTCAGCAGGAAATGCTCCGGATGGGAATTCACATACCAGAAAGGTGATTACTTCTCTTGCATATGATATTTATGTTACCGAAGCAGATATTACTCTGGCTGGAATTTGTATTTTGTTTTATAGAGATGCATCATGGGAGCTTGAGGAAAATGCATATGGAGAATTATTGCAAGTGTACCAGAACTGTGATGCTCTAAGATGCAGTTGTCATAGTGGTCGGAAGTACAGTGCACGAGAAGGGTAAGGTTGAACCAATCAGCTTTGGCCCTTGGGTTAAATATTGGAGAACAACATTCTGTTGCTAAATCACTGGTGTACATCAGTGTGCGCTGAAATACAAACAAATGCTTTTTCTAAAGTATGCTCTGAAGAAATTATTGCATACTTCATCTAAGCATCTTTAATGTCTTAATGTGATACTCTGATGGCTGAAGTCAGATGTACCTTGCTTTCTTTATTGTCAGTACCTGATGTGCTGTTTCTGCTGACCTGGGCTTGTGTTTAACTTTGCTATTTTAATTTTTATGAAGTCTTTTTTTTTTTTGTTGTGTAAAGCAAATACTAGCTTTTTTGCACCAATAAGCTTGAAAAACGCAGGATGAACATTAATATTACATTGCATTGTGTTTACAGTGTTACATTTTGGTTCTTTGTCACGTGTTTGAAACTGGAGATATATATAAGTATTTTTAAGGTAATATTACATTTTTACCAGAGTTTGGCTTTCTGCATCACTGCCTTACAGGAAGTGGCAAATCATACGCTGTCAGTTCTGTGGCTCCTGTGGGACCCATCGGCAGTGCTCTGCCTTGAATCCCATTGAGTGCAACTGGGTTTGCAGTGACTGCTTGCCTGCAGTGAATGGAAATGGTAAGGAGCTGGTGGTGGGAAACCACAAATGATGGGAGTGTGGTGGCACAGATTACAATGAGCCAGTAGAACAGGGGAGGTTGGGGCAAATTGTGGTTTGGACAAAAGTGCCCCCCCCCCCCCCCCCCCCCCCCGCGCCCCGCCCCGCGGGGGGGGCTCTTGTCCTGCCCCCGCCACCTCCAATCAAACATCAATATAGACACGTACGACGAGGCGAG
>JAACJT020003314.1:0-10152 GCA_009936485.2 Gymnarchus niloticus | reverse complement strand
AAGTAACGGCCGACTCCAGAAGGCGCCTCGTTAAGCGTCGCGAACCAAGTAACGGCCGACTCCAGAAGGCGCCTCGTTAAGCGTCGCGAACCAAGTAACGGCCGACTCCAGAAGGCGCCTCGTAACATGTGAACACGTCACTGGCGAATTAGCGAGCCGCACATTCTTTTCGTCCGGGCCACCCCGACGCATCCTTCTCGGAAGAGCGGCGCACAAAACTTAACGTTTAAAAACAAAAGCATGGCAGCGACGCCGATGTCGGAAACGCCAGACAATCTCATACTTGAACTAGGGGCGCTCATTTCAGGGAAAAATCAAAGTCAGCCAACTTCATATCGGCACCGATAGGAAAAGTGAAAAGCGGCGTTAAGTCCTTTAACAGCCGCAACGTCGCCGGCCAGCTCAGCACCTACAGCCACATCACTTCATATTCTTACTGCAAACGCTGGAGACGTCAGCGACCTGGTTAACGTGATAGCCGAAGAAAAGCATTTCATGAAAAATCCCTTACGGTCTAACACAAAGCGTAGTGCTGTGGCACACATTACGTTCTGATTAAACGCTTACGATAACTTAACGCGTTTTCTTACCACTTAACTCGCGAATTATACGACGTACCCAGAAACAAAAAGAAAAGATGCTGGATTTTCTTCCTATGTGCTTTGGTCTCCCCTTTAATCTTTTACTCCCAACAGCGAGCTACGTGCTTATGATGTGACGGTTCAACGTGTCGCTAGCCAACTGGCTGAACGTTCCCGTTAACTAGACATCTGCAGCCAGAACTAGTTAACTAGATTCCCACTGACAAAAACAGGCGCACACACTGCCAGCGCAGTCATGCAACGTTTGAAGACTTCAAATCTGATAAAAGTGTAAACTAAAACGCAACATCAGAAAAACGTGGCACGTTTGCAATTTACACTGTAATCACTGGGTTTGTAATCTGCACTATATCGGCCGGCTAGGAATTCTTTTAAGGCTAAAGATATTTTAATAGATAATTTCGGAAACATTCTCATGTACCATTTGACTGGGCAAGTAATATAAAATAAATCCCTCTTACCTGACCTCTTCAGTCTCCTGAAGTAGTTGTAGACCGCTTCAGAAATGTAGGTAACAAAATGTACAAAGCTGTCTTTTAAGGCTCTGTGATTTTCCTTCTTCCTTCCCTCCAGTGCAAAAGAATTTCTCCCCGCAGACTCCCGTTCCTAGTATTTCAGAGTAGCAGTAGTCTTGTGGAGTCGTGGCACTTTTTGTGAGCTGGCAAAAAGCCGGTCCGTGATTCAGGTACCGATAATCTACTACAAATCTAATTGGATAGACCGTGATCAATCAAATCGTGTCTAACCAACCAAATCGCCTAAACTCCAGCCACGTTCAAGGAGTGACGCTGGCATTGGAGCATGTTCGGGAATTGTAGTTTTTCTAATTTGATTTCTTGCCATGCGCGAATTGCTGTTGCGAGAACGAGAACTACAGACGCCAGAAGCAGGGTGACAAAAAGTCGACCGTACTTCGTCAGATTCGCGAATGAGAATTAAAAGAAAAAGTTAAAATGTGGAATATTTTGCAGACAGTATTATATTGCCCATTTCTAATCGAAAATATTTTATTATTGATTTTAATGCACCTTTGATTATGTTATAATTTATGGTGCGTTATAATTTATTGCATGTTGTGGGAAAAAATGGCTTTTTTTTTGCCCTGGATTAGTGCTTAATTACTTTTCAATTGTCAAGACCGTGGTTAATCTAAACTTTCCCTTTTTTCTCAGGCTCACTTTGATAAGTCTTGTGCAAGGATGGTCTGACCAGCAGTCTGGTCACCTCAAGGACAGAACCTTAACTACTCTTAGAGGTAGTATGATCTGGTTGATCAGTTGTGGCTTCTGATCTCTGGAACTAAATATTTAGCGACTGAATAAATTAAAACCAGTTTACTTGAATCTCATACCTGGTTCTCGATGTACTGTACACTTAGCATGCTGCCTAGACATTCATCCGGTGGTCCACAATGTCAACATTGATTCTGATACCAGCTGGAACCAAAACATGCAGCTGTGTTTTGACTATATTTGGATGGAATTTGGCTGAATATTAAGATGTAAGAAAAGAAAACAAAGAGGAGGCTGAAACTCTGAGTGTGTGAAAATGTCCCATCTCCTGCCTAATCAATGCTACTCATGCGGCCATGAAACATGACAACTCTCAGGCACATGCTCCGAGTACAAACTTATTAAAACAATCGCCCAAAGGGCTAGAAGAGGAAATCGGAGGAGCATAGCTGTTATTTTGTCTTTGTCTGCAGAAGGAAAGCATTTTATCTGCATGGTCAGAACCCGGGAATTCTGTGAGGAGTGAAAGGGCAATGGAAACACCCCCCCATTGCCTTTTAGAGGAAGCCCAAATGACATGGTACTTTTTGTGGGAGGGGTGGGGACTGGAATGTTCCACCTTTCACATACACCCCCAAAAACAGCCAGATTGCCTTGTGCACCTCTTTGTTACTTCTCTACACATGTGATATCTGGCACAGGAAAGCAACAAGGGAGTCTGCAGCCCTAAGTGTGGGTGGTCCCTATAACTGACACCCTTCTCATTTCCACACGTAATTCTAAATGACTCTTTGCCAGTATGGTTGCAAACCACAGTTAGGGGGGAAAAAAAAATCACGAACAGCAAAACAGGTTTCAGGTTGTGCCTATCAGTTAACTTTGAATCCAGCCATATTTGGACATCGACGTAGCTATGGCTGTTTTGACATGTACAGATGTGAAAGTGCAGCGGCTGACCAGTGAAATTACAGATGTGGTGGTGGATTTGATGACTGTTTATTATTTGCACTTGAACATATTCTAAAGGAAATAGATGTATTTGTTATTGTTTTTTCTCAAATTATGCTGGATTATCCAGGTTTAATTCATGAAAGACCAATGAAGCACTTTGCCTTACTCAAAGCTCCAGCACAGATCAATATACTTGAAATGAGTGTAAAAGACAGTTTGGCATGCATATATATATCTTTTTGCACATATAAAAAAGGATTATTGACTGTTGATTAAAAACTAAGGTAACGTGGTCTTTGTAATTAAGATATTACAGTGAAGGTATGAAAGGAGTGTGGTGACAACCAGAGGACTGTGATTAATGCATAAAATGTGTGAGCAGCAGTCACTTGAAGCAGGAGGTATTAAGTAAACGCAGCCCTGAAATTTCGTATATGACTGGAGGATAAGGATGATGGAGACAGCAGATGATGTAGTGTTTTATTCTGCGGTGTGGAAGAAACAGACTAATTAACATTCATACTAACAGAATGACACGGCCCTTTCTCTCCTGTTATCTGCCGCCTCGGATTACGCACTTTTTTCTTTTTTTTTTTTTTTTTAAATGTTCGTGCAGGTATGTTATCTGCCCAGTATTTAAACAAGCCTTTGGACAATATTTACACTACCAGTTTGGAAGAATATTTGAAAATATTCTACCAAGCAACTAGCTTGATTTGACTATTTAAAGGGCATTTGCGTTTGAATTTAGCCTGCAAAAAGATAAATTATTAGAAATTCTTTCTGCGCTATGCTTGATTTGTTGGTCCAATCTGATGCGACATATTCTGGATTGATTAAACTTCCTGGCAGCTCTCGTAAGAGTCTTGATTAACATAAATGCTTAATGTTTTAATAATTAATATGAGGTGTAAACTGGAGCTGTCCTTCTCTTGGGGTTTGTCACAGTCAACATACTCGCACGATTACAGATGGGAGAGGTACACCATTAAAACAATATTGACAATGCTGTCAACAACAGCGACGATTCAAGTGGAATCAGCCTAGAAGTTCATCTCCATACTACTGGGTATCATCGAAAAACATTTTTTTTATTTGACCGAAAACAGAAACAAAAAGTAATGCCTTAGAATGGAACAGATATAAAACGAACACATTATTACATAAAGCGAACCTGCCACATTGTCGAACAAAGACCAAAATTGTACAAAGATATTTGTTATTTTTCCATGTAGATAAAAATCTAATCACCGCAAAGCAAAAATGATATTTATTCCCTGGAATCCAGTTCTATGTTTCTGACCTTCTTCATGCGAAACAACATCTAAAGATATACTATCAAAAGGCTCCGCTATATCTAAAATATGTACGTATTTAGCTACACCCAGCTAGTATTGGGTAGGACACATTTTTGCCTCCAAAAGCATGTTAAAGGCAGATAATCTGTACATTCACAGAAGCATCTCTGCACATCGCTCTTTGCCCAGAGCTTTAAAAATTCTGCCCGTTCTCCTCTGATCGTTCTGGACGACCACATGAAGAAGGTGTTCTCAGCCACAGAAATGCCATTCGACTGGATGTTTTTGGTTCATCGCACCATTCTTGGTAAACTGTTGACATTTTACTGTGAGAAAATCCCACAGGGGTGCGTGTTTCTGCAATGCCGGTATCACTGAGTGAGGCACCGACAATCACACCACCTTCAAAATCGCTTAGCTGATGTATCTAAGCCATTCTAAGGCCCAGTCAAACTGCAGGTGATCCTCCTGACCCTGTCTGTATGCTACACATATTCATTTTCAATTACGCGATTCACTGTTTGCAGTAGTAGGGACGTTACCTAATGAAGTGTCTGCTTAAAGAGTATAACTGCAAGTTGATGGACTAATCTTGAGATGATATGACAGTGAGATCCACTGTTCACACAGCTCTAAAATTTCAGTAATGTGACTCCCTAATACTTCTGATCCACCCGAAAGTTACTGTTCCAATACCAATTTCATGGGGGAAAAAAGCGAGATCGAGAGTACGAGAACCAGAGTATTTTTCCTGAGAAATTAATGACAGCCCTGAGCGATAAAATTGTCCTGCAGGTATTATTTCCTCCGTGAGCAGTCATCCAACACAAAATAATCCTAGGAGTGTGTGAGAAGCCTGAACACCCCTCTGATACACACCTACACACACACTATGAGTACTCCACAACCATAGTTGCCTCAAGAGATCAGTTATAACCTTCTCATGAATGCCTTTTGTCTTTAAAGCAAAGCACAGTCAGACTAAACACACGTAGCTCGAGGGCAGATGTCAAATCTTCTAATACGTCACATCAATGCATGCCCTTTTCTGGAATGGGAGGGTCAGTGTCAGCGAGGTGTTAATATTGTACACAGACCTCGACGTTCAGGCTTATCAAGGTCATTAATTGCACACAAAAAGCTGTATAAATGTAGGTGAACAGCTTTGACCCTGGAGGAATAAGGTATGTGTCACAGAGATTCCAGTTCAGCGACTTTGACACACTACTGACTATACAACAGTGTGGTACACAGTGATGGCTCAAATAATGAATGCGTTTGCTTATCTGACAGCTGCATAGCCGTCCACTAAACCCTGAAATCTCTTCACGACCATTTCTCACGGGACATTAAGACCCAGCAGTACGTTCAACCTGCACCCACTGGCTCCAACTGGTCACATGACAGGAAGTACTTCACCATTTTTGTCATGACAGTCCAACGGTTTTCACCATTTTACTTTGAGTAAGCCACTAACGACCCCTTGAAAGCCGTATGAGCAGGATCACATTGAACCCGGGAATATAAATATTGTAACTGTTGGTCAAAGATCACTGTCAATTTACTCATTGACAAGCTGGTCGACATGGTGAACTGTGGAGAATCGCACTCCGGTCCGTGTGGAAGGTTCATAGAAGAGCGTATATTTTCAATAAACTTTCACATCTTCATCATCCTCACAACAGCGTAACCTATAAATGTTTGGAAGATTGATGACTGGATCGATCGATGGATTTATGTCTTCAATATTTATATGATCAAATAACATCTCAGAGGTTCGGTCTGGAAAATCAAATGGAAATGTGGGTCTCAGCAAAAGTGGATGACATGTAGCCCCCCTCCCCTACCCTGGCACAGAGAAGCTCTTGCCGATGCTGACACCGGATGCACGGTCCGGGGTGCCCCCATGGTTAGCGGCAGTGAAGACACTATGAAAGATGCTACAAATTCTCCTAGCTTAGGACAGCAGCCTTTGATGTGGCTCCAGGTCAAACAGTTTGCCCCAATTAGCTGTGCTTGGACTGCCCACTCGAGAAGTATCCTTGACACGCGACCCCCCCATGACTGACTAAACAGGATTTCACAAGAGGGGGCCGTGATCCGGGAAATGTCTGCCTGAAGTAAATCATTAGCATCTCATCTGGAGGCCAACTCTGAACGCAGAGAGATTGTGCAGTCTGTACGAGGAAGAATCAGGCAACCAAAAAGTGTCAGGAGAACACGGAAAATTCAGAGTCGTCGATTCAACTCCATTCTTGTAGCAGCTACTGTACAGCAAGGAAATGCTAACTCTGAACCCTGCTATACTTACAAGGATGCAAAAACACGATGATGCTCCTTCTTTAATGGAAAAGCCCACCTTCAAAAATTCATGCATTTTTGCTCAAGGGCCACCCCTCACTCCTAGAAGTGCCTATGGGGGGAAAAAAAATGCTAAACTGTTGGTGAAACGCCAAACAGGTGGCCTCATTTTGAAATATGAGAACATTTTTCAGAGCGAGTTTCTCCAGTTCAGGTTTACAGCACCTCAGGAGGGACACGGGAAACTTTATAACACTGCAGACTGCAGAGCAGCTGACGCTCAGTGCAGACTCCACGCCACGCTGTATCTGTGTCAAGCTATTGGAGGGTGGAGGCCCGGCAGCCTGGCAGGTGTTATGTGGCTGGTTTTTCGTTAATGCAAACTCGCTACCGACATCACTGACACAAGGAGTTGTTGCTACCGGCCGTTGACGTTGAGGACTGAGTCTTGAGGGCTGGGCAGGGCAGGGCAGGGCAGGGCATGCCACGCCAACCCCAGGCAGAGTAGAGATGACAAAAGCTGACTAGGACACTCTCCCCAGAAGTCAGTCACCGCTACCTTTAGGCCCTTTCAATCCTGACATCACTAGCATCATTAGCATTAGCGGCGGGGCCACTAATCTCAGCTAAGGACAGCAGTTGTCACGTATGATCACGGGGAGAAAAGAAGCGGTATGTTGCGCTTTGGTTTGAACTAGAACACCAGCATACCTTTATGAACAGCGGTCAGCACGTGTTTCTGTAGCGTGAGAAACAAAAACACAACCAAGAGATGGCAAGCGGAAATGCGTTAATGCGGCTACAGTGATACTGATTTGCAAATCTGTGCATCAGGAAGCAGCTTTTCGAGGTTACAGTTGCAGCAAAAAGCACAGGTTTTTTCTTTTTTGGAAAAGAAAGACCAAAGTTAGCTTGACAACCTATAAATGTATCATTTTCAAGCAATTATAATTTTAAAAGTAATTATAATTTAATGTAGTTCGTGCCTCATTTCCACTTTAATAACCGTACCTGGACAATTCGTTTCATTCACTATCATTTTGTTTAAGTCACAGACTAGACAAAACTCAGACCAGAATGAAAGTAAGCCTTTTTTTGGAGACTCGAGGCCATTTAGCAGGCGGAGCTCTTTTTTTGGAGCCTGCTAAATGCATTTTCACTGTGCATCACTGTAATGCCTGCAGCTGCCCCATTTGTCCCTGTAGCCTAAATACACACAGTCCAGTATAACTAGCATGTGAGTATCCTTTAACATGTCTCTGCACGAGTGCTCCGTGAAGGACTGCTGTCCTGGCCTGAGGACTGTGCTGGGCTCTAGGTCTCACCGACTGTGTGGACTGTAACTAAATACGGTGGAGTGCTGGTTTTTTTTGGTCTCATAATCCAACTCTTTAAGGCAGCTGTGCCGGAATAACCTGCGATCGCCCGTGTGTCCCCGCGTTCCAGCGAGAACGTTCCATAACAACAGCTCCCGCCTCGCTTCCCCAGCTTCACGTGTACACCTGTGGCATGACAGGCACCGTGCTCGGCCAACGCAAGTCTGAAGCCCTCACGATCATCCGCAGGGGCGCGACGCGGGTCTGTGTGCCCTTCTCCTCCCAGATGAGTGACAGGCTTTGAAATGGAGTACAAGTGAGACACACAGCCCTGAAGGAGACTGTAACAAACATTGAAATCGTCAGACAAACAATACGTGCCTCTCCACTATTAAGATCCTACCAGATTTTTCAGATATACAGAATTATGCATTAAAGTTATTTGCTTTTCCTGACCTTTTTTCTTCCAAAATTAATATGCATTTGTTCATTTTCATTTTCATACTGCAGGACGAGAATACTCTGAAACTTTGCCCATTTCCGTTGTTAATACGTTTAGTCTTAAGATGGGTGCGTCAGAGGATAAGAAGTGGGTTACACTTTTCTCCAGAGGAATTGTGGGAAATGGTAGAAGGCACCCAGTTGTTGGAAGGACAGGGTGTCTCACGGGAAAGGAGATGTTTGGCATTCCTGAGAGTGACAGCTCAGTTAGCACAGGACAACCAATAGCAGAAGAGCACTACGGAAAAAGCCCAAATACAGCCTGACAGGCCCGGTAGAGCTGCCACCGACTGTAGATACCTCATGAGTGCCAGCTATGAGCCCTGGGGACCCCACCACAGATATGGTTCGGGTCTGCCTGACATTCTGACGGATGACCCTACCTAGGGCCTAGAAACCATTACCAGGCCCCTTTTAACAGGAGCAGCGTCGCTGGAGCCAATTCCTGTACCCGGACACTACAAGACATAAAAGCCAGCTCAGGGGCCTGATCGCACATGCCGCCCCCCAGCTACCTGTCAGCTGGCCATCATTCAGACCCGCTGGACGGATTAAGAGGGTGAGTCCAGCGCTCCTCGTCTCCTTCATCTGGCTTTCGTTTAAGGTGCTCGGCGTGTGTATTTGTTTTGCTGTGGTCGTTGTCATCGGCGTCCGCTGCAACATCCCAAATGGGCCTATGGGGCAGGAAGAGGATGGGGCGAGAGATTGCGTGTTGAGGAGGCTGGTCTATGCAGCCTAGGGCTGGATCATCGTGCCGATCAGGACTTTACCGGTTTCACAGAAACTGAAAACGTCACAGGAAATGAGGCAGAAATCATTTTTCCAGAAGGATATAACACATTCCATGTTTTTTAATAGCCAGGAAGTATCTCATTAGAGATCAGCTGTGCCCTTGCTATCCATCCATCCTGGGAGCCTGTCTCAGGCAGCAGAGGGCACAAGTCCATCCAAAAGCAAACTCAACTGCCAAGTATTTCAGAGAAGAAATTAAAAAAAAATAGCTTGGAGATTTTTTCTTGGGAGGACGTGATTAACTTCCCTGAGTAATCTCTCCTTCGTTGTGTGGAGTCTGTAGGAGTTTTGAGGAGATCTATAGCCTTTGGGTGTCTGTGGATATAAGCCGGGGAAGTCAGGTGGAATGCACTAACAGCAGGGGTCACAGGAGTAACGCTCGTCCCTACGGCAACCAGAAATTAATGAAACAACCACCATATCCCCCCCCCCGCCGCCAAATGACCGCAGTGTGTGACTTGAACAGAGAAGCCACATATAGTGTCACTGGTAGTGAAAAACAGGCATCACTTTTCGGGTGACTAAACAGGCAAATCCTACTAGTCATTCTCAGCGTCCCCCTACGTCCTCAACAGGACTTGTATCAGTGGCCCCTCACTCAGAGCGGGCAGGTTACTTTCTCGAAATCCTGTCTATGTCATCAGATACTGCTGCTCTGATTTTATTGAGAGCCTGAAACCATAACTCATATGGACAGAAACTATAATTTGTATGCCCAGTGGCCCCATAAAGATGAAAAGTACAACAAATTGTTAAATGCTAATTGTACTTTTCTGGCAGCAGAATAAAACCTGACACTTACTGCTGACTGTTATGCATCGTTCGAGGCTTTCAGCTTTTCCCCACAGCATTCATATACTGCAATTTTAACTGTTAAATTCCAGGACTCTCTTCCCCATTTGCAGTTCATAATCTCTTTCCCATGAGCCTTTGGTGCTGTGCATAGATGCAGATTTCAGTACAGATAATAACGCCATGTCCTGACCAAGTTTCAGGGAAGCAGGAAATGTCCCGGCCAACTTTTATACATCTATAAATGAAGCGATCATTTCGGTCCTTCCCAACTTCCAAGCCAAACTAATAATTCAATTCAATTCAATTTTATTTATATAGCGCTTTTAACACGGAGCGCGGTCACAAAGCGCTTTACGTAGTCCCG
>JAACJT020003313.1:0-10152 GCA_009936485.2 Gymnarchus niloticus | reverse complement strand
GGTGTATGAGCAAGAGTCACGACTATAGATAAAAAATATGTATTATAATAAATAAAAAAAAAAAAAGAAAAAAAAAAAAAAAAAAAAAAAAGGAGGCAAGATAAGAAAAGAGAAAGGAGGGGAGGGGGGGGGGGGGGGGGGGGATGGTGTCATGACAGACATAAGCTCTAGACTGATGAAGTGAAAAAAGGGTTTGAAATATTCTACACGTAACTCATTATATTTAATGGGATGTTGTTTAAAATGCAAGATTTCTAAAGCGGCTGCTAATGCATCCCCATGGAAGACTAGAAATGAAGATTAACTGCAATCAGGACAGTGGCCAGATATATTTTGCCCCAGAAAGAATATTGCTCTGGGCCACCAAATACGTATAGCTGTGTGCGATAGTCTCTGCAGCATATATTGTAGGGGCCCTTTCAGCTGTGGGCCCCTAGAATCATTACCACCTTTCACCCCTAGGTACAGCCCTGATTGTACTCTGTGAACGCATCGGATAGCGTGTAAGAAAATGTGCAGAATGACCTGGTTTATTAACGCTACCTTGAGACCCAGTGTAGATGACATGAACCGTCACACATGGTAATCTTTTTAATCTCGGCTTGCACACTAGCTGGAAAGCACCGTTATTTTTGACAACGTGCTACAATTTAACTGGGCGGTGTCAAAGGCTGATTTTTTTCGTCAGTCGAAATAAGGATAGGGCCGATTTTGAGACAGCATTCTCATGCGTTATGGTGACCCACAGCCTGCTGGCTGAATTGAAAGGGTGGGTGTAAAGGAGGTGTCATATTTGAGTGACAGGCATGAGGCTCCCACCCTCTAGCCTTGAGTTTCACTTTGATGGCATGTACACACGCAAGAGCAGCGCTGCTAAACACTATCTGCTAGGCCAGGGGTGTCCAATCTTATCCACAAAGGGCCAGTGTGGGTGCAGGTTTTCATTCCAACCAAGCAGAAGCCACATCTGAGTTCAGTGAAAGCCAAGCACAACTGATTAAACAGGTGGAATCAGGTGTGGCTCCTGCTTGATTGGAATGAAAACCTGCAGCCACACCGGCCCTTTACAGACATCCCCGTGCTAGGGTAAGACAGTATCATTTCTTTTTGTGCACCTCACAGGAAGTGTCATTGACACCCAGGAAAACAGAAAAGAAAAAAAATAAAAAACACCTCCCAAATGCAGTAATGAAATTCAATCGTGAACCAAAACGACCCCACTAGTCACGTGGTGGCCGAAGGCGGGCAGAAGGAAATGGGGTCAGAATCCTGCCCCTCGCCCGGCAGCAGTGTTACTTAAGCCGCCCTAAACGTCTCAAGTCTCGTTTATTTAAAGCGCATATAAACACAGCATATGAATTTGCACTTTGTAATTTTGTGGCGCAGAAAGCACAAGGGATAGTTGAGAGAGAAAAAGCTGTTTTTCCATCTATATTCTCGAGTATAGCTAGGTTTACTGCAAAATCATTACCCCTTTTCCACACTTTGGGATTCGCCAGGCAGCTGTTCCTGTCTGGAAGTGTGGTTTCATACTACGGGTATTGTGTGTGAAAACAAAGGAAAGTACTGCTGGTTATCCCTTTCTCTCCAGTATTTTTAGAGCTCTGTTTTTAACGCTAGTTTGTTAGAAATGCGAAAGCGCTTTACGTAGACCCACTTTTGGTGTGCATTTCGGTTTATAATTGTAATTTGGGTTTGCGTGAAGTAAAAAGCCAGCACGTTCTTCAAATTTCAGATGTTCCGACTCCAGTTTCACGCAAATCAACAGCAGAAGTAAAAGTACAGTGACTACAAAACTTTATTATATATGCACCGTCGTAGTGTGACACAGACTTTAAAAACCGAGCTCAAGAATTTGGAGATACAATAACATTCACAGGTCCACACTAAAAAACGACATTAACGCTGACGTCCGGCCGTAAATGGTTTCTCAGTTTGTATCTCAGAATTGCAAAATGTATACAAAGTGTAACGATTGTAATAGACAAAGTAACAAGAAAAGAAATAAAAAGGGCATCCCTATCGACTCTAAGAAATAAAATACCCAAGGGTGCCGTCTAATTAAGTGTTCAGGGGGCATTAGAGGTCCCTCGTTATGCACCAGCCGAGCTCGATTTCCTTGAAAAGCAAGAGGAAAGAGATGAGGCTGAAACATCAGTGTGGCGGCCTGAGACCGTCGACTTACTAAACGGGGACCCTTTTTTTAAAAAGACTTTCTAGAGGGCATCGGGAAAAAGATGGAGATGCTTTAACTACTGTATTTAGAAACGACATTCTCCAGGGGGGGCACGCATGCATAGGCGTGGGGTCCAGCTGCACACGGACGCAGCTGCAGCGCAAATTAGGATGGGCAGTAGGCGGGTATTCGCCGTTTAACGACTTGGTCCCTTTCGTGCACTTGATCCTCCTTGACTCTCGGATCCGCACTTTTCCACGTCCTTTCACGGGGTAGGTGTGTGTGTGTGTGTGTGTGTGTGTGTTGGGGTAACCCGAGCGCGGTGCCACAAGGACCGGCGGCTAAAGCAGCTAATAACCTGTAATCTTCAGCCAGGTGTACCTTGTGAAGAAGGCGACGCCGCCGTAACTGTACCCGGAGCGAAGCGCCGCAGGGCTACAGAGACGCCGCTTTCATTCAGGATAACAGGCGGCGTGTCATTTCCACCGCCGGGCCGCACGGCACATGCCGGCGAAGCTCTCGGCGTCTTACCGCAGTTAACTCGCACAGCAAGGCAAGGCGAATGACGTGCATTAGATTGTACAATTACAATAATCCTGTATCGCTTTCGTCGCTTTAATTTGCAAAGGACACGCATGTACCTAATAGATTACATGGGAGTGGAGCAGAGACCTGCATTCTGATAAAGGCATCTACATCACATGTATTAAAATTCGAATCGCTGTATGGGACATATAAAGACGGGCAGAGAGGATCTTCAGTCCAAAGCGTTTTGACGGCCGGCCCTCGCCCTGATCACGTGCTCTACCCACACGATCTGCATATTCACCGTATGGAAAGAAGTAAAATTTTCATCCCATTCAGGCTTAGGCCAGCGGGAGCTTAAAGTGGACCACTTGTCACAAGCGATAGTACGTACAAAAAAGAAGACTGGGGGGGGAAAGGGCAATGTTCGGTTCCAAGTGGGGGGGGGAAGCAAAAGGACAGTTAAATCTTACAGGAAAATACAGAGACGACACTAATGGAGGACAGCCTTTTTTTGTAAGACACTGTACCCATTCATGGCCCAGCGCTGCTCTTTATCAAAAGCCCTCTGTCCATCTGTGTCTTTTCTTCTGGTGTTTGGGGGGGGGGGCACAGCTGCTGTTAGCAATGTAGGGATTTCGCACACGAGAGCACGCGTGCGTGCAGGCCGTGATGACAGCTGGTCATAGCAAACCCATGGAGGGAGCGAGGGATGCCAGGCTGGGCTTTACCGAGCAGTGGTGTTGGGTGCTTGGGGTGGCTGAACGTATGGCATGGGGGGCTAACAGAAAATTGGAGAGGGTGCGAAAGGAAGTGGGCAGTACATAATATTGATCCTTTTTGACTATTTAGGGAAGGTCTCTCAAATCTCCTTTCGTCCATTTTACCCATGAAACCCCCTGCCTGTACCCCCACCTTGCCATTCATGCCACACCATAAACTTTTAGATGGCCACCTCTTTCCCCAATAAATCCCCAGTACAGAATAGGATAGGAGGTCACAGGGGAGGGCAACAAAATGTAAAAGTGTGTCGTTTGTACTTTCCAAAGGGTACGCGTGCCACACAGACTGGTAACAACGTAACATGAAACAGATTCATTAAGAGTGACATCATCAAATGCACAAATATCGTATTTCCTAGCCCCCGTGCATTGTCCGGCTATGTTAGCCATGGGTGGTGCTGATGGGAAAGAATGCGGACATTTTGGAACCAACACCACCTCTCAGAGATAACAACGGAGCTGTTGAAATGGAGCATGGCTTTGTGGGCCAGCATGAGAACCTATCGTGGCAAACCTCATCTCACGTGCCGCCACAGCTGCTGACACAGCAGAAAATTGTTTATTCTGAGATGGAGAGATATGTTTCAGGATTAAGCCAGAGGGGCACAAAAATGTGGAATTAGCCCTGTGAAACTGTAAACTGGCTGCAATGTGTTTTCTTAGAAATTGTTCTATTTTTGCCATGGTCAAAAAGCTCCAGCATTCCAAATACAGACTTTACCACAGTGAAATGCAAGACCAGTGGGAGCCAGAAAGATCCACAACTGACACCCGGATAAACACAGGCTGTAGATGTCTGTAGCTCAGGCCTTCGCAGTACTGACACCTTGTAAAGTGCCCCCCATATAAAGATGTGACTCTCACCTTGTAAGGTGCCCTCAGATCTCTGTCTTGGACAGAGGAAAGTGTGGAGGAGGACAAACCAAGTGAGAAGGCTGTGCAGGCTGGCTACTGAGACGCAATTCTGCCACACCGTGCATACCGAACAAACAGTGGTGCATCTATGACATTATGGGGATGTTCCACTCATTCGTATGGGCATAATCCTAACCATAACAACCCTAACCTATACCCAGCCCTAACCTTAACCGTAAGTAACCCAACAAAACAAGATTTTTGGTTCTTCTGGTTTTTTGATTGCATTCACAGATTTTGATCAAATTAAGTTGAGTTCTCTCCTGTGGTGACACAAAAAACATCCCCATGAGGTACGTAGTAAGTGTTGCGTCCCCGCAATGCGATTATTACACACAATGAGGAAATTCGACACAGCGTTGTTATTCACACCCACCCTCCATTCCACAGTACCCCCATGATTACAACAGGTGTTAAAACAAGTGGCTCTTGTGACACATTCTACAGAAGCCCGTATATCTACTACTGCTACCCTGGACTGTAAACACTGCTATTTAAAATGTAATAAATCAGCATATTTGGAACTGAAATTGATACAATTGGCAGTGTTTATATTGGCAACAAAGCAATTGGCTTAGGAAACCGAGACATGAAACAATGGGAGATAACCAACCGGGAACCGCAAAGGCAACGAGACTTAAGATGGGGCAACTCAAAGGCAGCTGGTTCCCCATCCCAGAAGGAGCCACTGTCATTACGTCCTTGAGGAAGGCACTTAACCTGAACCATCGGAGGAAAGACAGCATCCACACAAAAGGACAAGCGACTTGGCGAATAAATGCAGAAGCACATTCGAATTCTGCTCAAGTGCAGGTTTCCGTCCCGCTTGCTGTCCCCGGCACCTCATTCCCCACACGGAGCGGCAGGCTGCCCGTCTGCGATACGCGGCACGTCGCAAGGGCCCAAAAGCCCAAGAGACCTACGGGAAATCCCATGAGGACCTTCCCACAGATATTTTGTGAACAG
Organism: Gymnarchus niloticus; assembly: GCA_009936485.2. Taxonomy (NCBI): domain Eukaryota; kingdom Metazoa; phylum Chordata; class Actinopteri; order Osteoglossiformes; family Gymnarchidae; genus Gymnarchus; species Gymnarchus niloticus. Next base: position 4,788 of record JAACJT020003313.1, on the reverse strand, counting down.
ATGTTTCTTCTCGGATGAACAAAAACTTTGAAGAAAACGTCTGAGGCCAGGACTGAAGGAAAACGCATTTAAACTCAAAAACAATCGCTACGGACTGCTTAAAAAGCCTTTAAAATGCCAACTGTAGAATTCATCATAGAAACAGTCAACAAACAGCTGCCAGATGGACTTGGGGCCTGGAGGTGACCTCGCAAAGCCGCACCTGCGAGTCACTTTGGTGTGAATTTAAATACCTGCTCTAACTCCCACGGGGGTTAGGTCATAACATTCTTTCCTGAGAGAAAATAATAACGGCACAGCTACTGGAAAAATCTATGAAGAACGGCCACGTAGCTAAACAACGGTAAATGTTTGGAATAATTGGCACGGAAAAGTAAAGCAGACAGAGCAGAAGATCAAACGAAGCTGACAGCGGGCAGGTCCGAGTTTCCGAAGGACGGCGCGGAGCCGATTTATCAGCCGCGACAGGAAGCTTCCACAGATTGGGAGCAGGCCTGCCTGACGCAGGGCCCGCTGTCCTTCTGGCAGTTATCAGACTCACACAGTTGTTTTCAGGCCTTGGGAGGGTCAGCGTCAGCAGGGTGCGGTTGGATAGAGGTTGGAGCTGGGATCTAATGAGTTCCCACCGCGGAATACCGAATCACACGATACACTTTCGCGGCTGTTTATAACTCGACATCCGCCCCTTTTACTGAAACTTTTTCCATCCCCAGCACCACCCCCATGCCATAAACCGTACCGTCTCATGCCAAGCCTTGAGCGTGGGTCCAACAGCTGGGGTGTGACTCGTTCCACTGGCACCCAGTTGGGAGTTTGTCTTTTATTTAAGCGACAGAGTTTATATTTGTATTCTGAGAATCGGTTGACTCAGCCGCGATGGTCACATACACCAGAGAGGATCCGAGATCATTTGGTCTTCTGGAATCAAAATCCACCAACTAGACCATACATCTTCCATCACTTGTCTAGTGGTAGGTAACGGGTGGGGCAATGGGTTGCCAGCGAATCCCTCAAAGAACTGTGAGGAAACCTGCACAACATGTGAATAACATGCAAGCAACATGCAAACTCCACACGCAGAACAAGAGTGGGATTTGAACCCCCAACCCGGGAGGTGTGAGGCATGCATATCAATGAAATGATATGGTTGTGAAAGCAGCCATTCTCAAACCACGATGCACTGGAGATTTTAAATTAGCCAGGAAGAAAACAGGAACGCAGGCTAACATCGGAATTACCAAGCAGTAAGAAAGGAATTCCTCTCCAAATGAGCTATGCAGAAGCGGCAATGCTGCACTGATGCTAACTAGTCCCGACTGTGAGCCATGCCTTATGTAGCCAAAACAGTCAAAAGCGCATTGGCTGTTGCTAGCAGAGCCAAACATACTTATTCAAACAAAAAAAAGACAAATGAAGCACAAGATAAAAATTTTGAGAACAATCAGGCTATCAAATAACACAGACTTCCATTTTACTTCACCTGTACCAAAATATACTTGTACAATCTTTTATATACACAGATATAAAACATTGTGTTAAAAAGAATGAGTCTTTTCCAACATCAGTGAGGAAACGTAAAAAAAAAAAATTAAAACACTTAAAAACAAGGAGGGAATAAAGTGGTTTTAATACCCAAAACAATTTCACTCAGTGGATGCTCTTCCCTATAGGCCGTAATTAGATGATGACAGGTGACGGCTGCTTCTCCATCTTCCTAAATGTGTGTAGCCCATCAGCATGTGCCCGCGACATGTGGTCCCTCATGGAAACAGATGTCTGCTTGTCTTAGGTCTGCCGGGTTTTCCCCAGCGCCACCATGCCATCAGCCAGGACTGGGACACAACGGTGTTATAATGATGACTCGGCATGCAGTGGGTCAGCATTCGGCCGACCTTCCAGGTCTCGGCCAGGGAATGGAATCAGTCCCCGGGGCTACTGCACTTTCTAGGATAAGCCTCAGACTCCACTTACCCCGAGTATCTGCATATCGATGCCACATTTACCGAAATACGACAGATTCCCATCCTTGTTTATAAACACCACCTAGACATAACAGTCTGATTCAGAGATGTCAAAACAAGAAGAGGTGATTCAGATGGAGCCTTTAAGAAATAAAACAAATAAATACACCAGCACAACATGCTTGAGAAAAGGGCCCCCCAAACAAGTGATCAGTTTGGCATAATTATTTTTAAATTGAAAAAGATCCAAAATGATCATATCATTTATCCACCCTAGATAGCAGCCCTATACAGGACACACTTTAGATTGGTGAGTAAACAAAGTGTTGTATCCTAAGAAACACTTCATAAAATCTATTCCTTACGAAAAGCACAAATCAACTGCTGAATGCCTTCTGCTGTAGGCATGATCAACGAAGGACAGAACCATCTATAAATTCAAGTGTAAGCGATGAGAACTTAAGTAGAAACAACCTATGAAGTTATACACAGGTTTGATTTTATCATCAGAGCAAAACAGTCAAAAAAACCATTTAAGGGCTGAAATATAAATTATCCGAAATTGTCTAAGATTTAACTAATAATGTACAGATGAACTGGTGTCGTTAATTTAGTCAATCTTCTGGATAGATTCAAAGCCACCGGCAAGGCTAAACAGACAAGCTATCCTAAAACCCAACAAAAACAGGGCCTAAACCCAACAGCCTAATGTGGATATCAGCAGTCAGCCCACACTAGGAATACACATGGTATTCGACATCCCAGCGAGGTAAAGAAGCCAACCAGATGTGAGGGTGCAGACCCACACCTCCAGCAGCTATGCTGAGCTTGGCCACAGCCAGTCCCCCTCCACCAACGTGGAAGTTGGAAGGGACGTGCCCAAACGAATTCTCCGAGAGCAAATTCGGGAACAGACGAGTCGCCGCGGCCGTCTTGCGTCTGCCAGCCACCTGTCACCGTGTGATGGCGACATGCATACCGGAGTTGGCCTTGGTGTGGGGGCCATTGCTTTCGCCTCCCATCCCAGAAAAATAAAAACAACACAGCAAAGCCTACCACACACTGATGTTCACATTCATACCAGATATCCATCACTCTAAGTCAATTCAAACAGGGACATCGCTTAGAAACCCGAAGTCTGGACACGTCGACTCATATTTTTTCCTTATTTGTGTTATTAAAGAACAATAACTTTTATATAAGGCCTTTCTAATTAGGCATTAGCCTGGGCAACATTTAACAGGTCGCTGACCTCAAACATGAGAAATCTCTTTAGGTCACTCAATAAGGCACAGAGGGCATTTCATTTTTCTAATATGATTTTGTGTTTTGTCCACATCCAGACTGTACAAACGGTCTCGGTATGTTACCCTTAAGGTATTACATACAACCCAGAAAACTGCGGTATACAATGTACTCACTACATAGCTAACTGTCATCAATAAAGGTGACTTCAGTCTGTCGTTTGTAAAAAAATCAGAGGGTACAAAGCCCAAAATCGATTTTCCATTACCAAAACCGACGAATATGACTTGCATTCTCCAAACGAAAATTCACAAGAAAACAAATCTTATTCATGCAAGTCTTACAAATTGTGGGTGGGAGGGTTCTTGTTTACAAATAAACGGTTTAGAGTAACGTTAGACTGCATTAATGAAACATAAATGAAGAATTAATCAGAAAAAAATATATATATTCTGTGTATATTGATGAATATTATGAGGTATCTTGAAAGTATCAGTCTGAACTACCTTTGGCTAAGTAAAATCAATAAAGCTTAAACACTTTAAAATGAAGAGGCTGACAAAGAAATTAAGCACTCATTAAAGTAACGGATTATTGGCAAAGGACTGGCAAAAATTTCATACGGTACCTATTTCAAAAGCAGTTGGATTCGGTATTAGAACACTACAACCGAATGTCGTTATCGCCAATCAGTAATCCGACAATACTCAAATACAATTAGGCCTAAACACAGGCAATAAACATATAAAAGGCTTCGCTGGTTACTTTATAAGCCCCAGTTAGTCAACGTGCTAATCAAGATTAAAGCATTGTTCACTGGGATCTTTAACTAAATTTTGCTCCAGGGCTTGATCACTGAAAACAGAGGGAAGTGATAAGGTTTAAATACCCAGTTTATCGTCAAAAACATCAACAGGAGGATGCTCCGGGTGGGCTGCTCTTGTCCCGTGTGCCACCTGGAGCCCCCCCGGGATAAACAAGTTCGGGGGTAAAGAAATAACCAGGTACGCCATAAGACAAGTGACCCGCTGCACACTCGCCGCCGGGTTCAGCGTGGAGGAGGAGGAGGAGGAGGAGGAAGAGGAGGAAAGATATTCCCGATCGGGACAAGCTTCATATAGAACCCGGCCGGACATTACACTTCACTACCATGCGGCGCCGTGCGATTCCTCTGCAGTTTTCTTTTAGACAATCAGCCTGTTCCACGCCGTTTATAAGACACAAAATACACACACACACACACACAATAACAATAACACTGGATCAAACCTTCACCCACCAGAGCAGATTTATGTGGAGACCAAAACTCGATTGCCGCACATGAAATCCAGCATGTTTAAATTCCTCCGGTCAGTGTGCGACGATCCTAGAAAAAGGAGCTTAAATCCTCTCCGAAGCCCTGGTATCCGAATCCCCAAAACGGGGAGTCCCGATGGGTTTAAAAGATGGACCCGTTTTTGTTCAAAGATCCCGGAGAAAAAGAAAGAGACACACTCATGGAACCCGCAAGCCACTTCGTCCCCTTTTTTTGCGTCGCCGACGTGCAAGTTATCGCTGGAGCCAGAAACTCAAAGCGAAATTA
>JAACJT020003312.1:0-10154 GCA_009936485.2 Gymnarchus niloticus | reverse complement strand
TCCCCAGAGAGTAAGCCAAAGGCGACAGTGGCAAGGAAAAACTCCCTCAGGAGGAAGAAACCTTGGGAGGAGCCAGAATGAAAACAGCTGTGATAAAAACAGTTAAAGGCAGAACATTCAATGGAAACCTTTGTTTTCAGAGTGTTGGACAGTTTTTTTACTAGGTTAGGACAAGAAAGCATTATTGCTGAGAGCAACTACCCAGGTCAGCAGTAGACTGAAATGGCCCAGAAATCCAATCATGAATCCCTGAATGTGTACACTAACAGTCAAAAGTTTTTGCACACACTAAGATTTTCTACATTTTCAATGTTACATAAGTTTCACAAAAAATTCTAGATACCCGATAGTGTATATGTAAATGTTGTCCTTGCAAACCACGAAGTTCAACTCCAGCCTAAAGGAGACTTATGAATACTATAACATAATAAACTTAATAAACGTAATAAACCGTAATAACCATAAACCATGCCCCAGGAATGTTGGAATGAACTTACAGAGCAATATTTAACATCCCTTGAAAGCACATCTCGAATTTGCTCTGCTGTTGTAGCTGCTAGAGGAGGCTACTTTGATGAACCAAAGATATGACCAGTTTTCTTTCTTGTGGATGTCTTATTTTTAGCAATGAATATCTACTGTCTGGAATTTTGTGTGAAAATTATGTGATTAACACGGATAATGTAGAAAATCTTAGTATGTGCAAAAACTTTTGACTGGTAGTGTACATCACTCAAAGCGTTCCTAAAACAGAGGGTAGTTATCAGGTTAATAGATTTACACGTACGACACGTGCTGCAGCTGTCTGCATCATACTTAACATTGTGAAATCTCTGAAAAACGCAGAGACGTTGTCGTACACCAAGCTGAGCTAACGTTCAGGCGGCATAACAGTCGCTGCCACCACTTGCCAACAGGTGGCAGTGTGTCACTGTTATCAGCCTGTCAACTGCATCAGATCAGCAAGTGGTTCAATAAGGTGGAGAGTATCCACAAGTAATGGGGAAAAATGAGGCTTCAAAACTCGTGGGTAGGAACATCCGAATCTAAGCAATCAATGCTTGCGCTGTTAGGAGTGTCTCGAACGGCTAATAAATACTGCTGATACTCGGGTTTCGAAGCCTTATTTAGTGCCAGCATTGATTGGTTAGTTGAGGATACTCCCACCTACCATAGGTCTTGAAGCATCATTTGTCCCATCACTGAGATTCCACACGCATTAGGGAAATATTCGCCAGAAGCAATATTTTTGCTTTAGTAATCGCAATTGAATTGCCGTTCATTCATCACCCGTTATTCTGCACAGCAGAGGGTTACAGAGGGTTGCAAAAAATTTTTAAAAAATCAAATGCCACAGATCAGCCAACCTTTAGGTTAAATTAGACCTGATGCCTTGATGTTCGAACAACAGAACAAGTCGATTCCACGTTCCTTTTCAATCACTTTCTTTTCCGTTCACCATTTCCCGCCCTCCGTTAAGGCTGGTTAAGACGTTACAGAGCTCCGAGGCCGTACCTGCCTGTCAGAGGAGGAGGTAGGCTGCGCTTGCCCAGCGACGCCAGCTCTAGGCTGTCTGGCTTTCTCTCACTTCTGCCGCCATGCATGTGTAGATACTTGAAGATGTGCACCTTGCCCTTAAGGCAGACCTGAAAGGCACGGGAATGAATTGCCGCAGTCAAGCACACACACGTATACCCAGGTGCATGATTGGGATGACCCCAGGCTGCAGCCATCACTGACGACTTTCTTTCATGGAATCACTAATTACAACGACTGAAGTGCTGCCAAGATTTACAAGAACACTGCATGGGGAGTGTGACTGAGGAGCACATGCAGGAGACAAAGATACCCACAAGGGGGCACTGAGGAGGTATAGCCTGGGTGCAGGGCCAGACAGTATGAGAAAACGAAGTGTGTAAAATAGGGCTCTCATTGGATGGATTTTTGAGTTTAAGGATACTGTGGTATTAAAGAATTACAACTCAGCAATAGGAAATTCAGACTGCCTGTGCCGTTATTGGTCAGTTTCAAACTTGTTCAGCCTTAAAGACCTTAAAAACCTGAGTAACTGTTTTCTTTTTCTTTGCCCAGCAAGTCTGCAAAATCTGGCAGATTGGTTCATTTGCCTTTTCATTGCTGAACACCAGTATCTTGAGTAAACCTAGAACCTGTGTAATCCTGCTGTTTCCCCTTATGGGCATGTGGGACAAACACCAACCTGTGCCGGTGGGGACTGCAAGGGATTGTTATCCAGAACAAAAAGCTGGAGTTGTTTCAGGTTCCGGAAGATGGGCGGGATCTCTGTGATGCAGTTACAGGAGAAGTCCAGGACAGTGAGTGGCAGGTGAGCCAGCCCTGAGGGGGGGGGGAGGAACAGACTGAGGCCATCCGGTGATGTGGGCCAACCATAGTGGACACACGACAACGACAATGGTGGCTAGACTGAAACCCATAGGCTGGGGTTTAAAATAACTTGACTTAGGTCCAAGTAATTCCAGGTATTGTGCCCTTGAACTGCCTAAAAGTGGCTTAGTAAAACTCCAGCTGCATAAAGATCACAAAAATAAGTAAAACGCTAACAACAGGGAAAATGCACAAAGTAAACATATTTGTAAATAGTAGAAGGGAGGGGAAGACACAAGAATCGATTTCCGCACCTTCGGGCAGCGAACTCAGGCAATTCCTGCGGACATTGAGTTCCCGCAGAGACTGGAGGTTTCCCATTTGAGACGGGAGGTCCTGGATCTCATTACAACTGATGTCCTGAAAATGGGAGACAGGAACATGAGCATGGGTTCTCCCTCACACACAAACACACACGCAGACACGGATGGCCTGAGTACCATCAGAAAATATCCAGCTGGATACTTGAGTAAAATAAGCCGCACTAAAGGGCAAAATGTGAGGGCCAAATGAATCCACTAAGCCTATAAATAATGTAAATGACAGTGAAACGGAGCATCTGCTCGATCAATAAATTTGAAATATAAGTGCAGATGTTCACACAGTCTTGCAGGCCGGCATGTACTGGCATCCTGAGACATGTACGGTTGTGAATATTTACTGTACAACAGGACAGGCAGGGCCTACCCGGAGCAAACTCAGGCAGATTTAATCACTCACCAGCTGCATGAGGTGCTTGGATTTCCCAATCTCCTCAGGTATGGAGACCAGCTTGTTGTTACTCAAAACCAGTACTTTAAGTGGCAGGTCAAACAAGTATTTGGGCAGCACTGACAGCAGGTTTCGGCTGGAAATGATAAGAAAATACTTCTTAGTATTTTTAAACTTCATTTTCTTTATTTCATACAGACAGTACAACTAGTGAAGTAAGACTCAGTAAAGTAAATGAACTGTGCCTTAGTAACAAGTCCTTTAAAAGGGAAAGAGTCAAATGCAACAACAAATGCAAATTCAGAATTAGAAAAAGAATAAATACAGCATCTCGTTATTTTTGGAGCAGAGCCCACGACTGCAGCAGAAATGAAAGCGCAGCCTACACGGCCTGTCCACTATCGTTTGCTTCTGTCTACCTGCTCGCAGCTACAATTAAAAGCATGACATTTCAGTTTTAACTCAGTTATGCAGAGGAGCATGGAACTAACAGGCTGAAAAGCGGAAGCACTGATCAAAAGTTGCCCACAAAAAAACCAAGCAGAACACACTGCTCTATTGATTTTGTGTACTCTCGAAAAACCTAGGATAAAGTCATATTTGTCCAATGCCGGAACTCGTGTCAATTAGCCATGCATTGGCATTTACAGTTCTTCAAGGTGAATGTGAAAGCATTCTTCCAGAAGGAAGTTAAGTCAGCAAAATCAACACAAAATGATAGCTTGACAACTCCTTGAAGAAAAAAAAAAACACCTGAAAGGTTCTACTGTGACCTGTAAGTATTGAATTTTGCGACCTGGAACATTGCTTACGGGCATGATTTGTATCGATGAGATGGCTTATAATTGAACCCAGAGTTTATAAAGAAGTTGCATGACCACAGCAGACTCTAACCTGATGTTCAAGTATGTTAGCATCTGGAGATTAATGATGGCCTTTGGAATACCCTTGATGCAGTTGTGGTACAGGTTTAGTGACTCGAGAGGAGCAAAGAGGCAGACTTCGGGAGGAATTTCTGAGAACCTGTTCTTCGAAAGATCTGTGAATGGAACAAATGGGAGAAAACACAGGACATGTTTATCTAACAATGCACATCACTGCACACCTGCAGTTTGACCATGATGTAACCTCAGAACCACTGCATATCTTAAAGAACTGAAACCGAAATGAATTCTGGATCCCCTTCCTAAAACACAAAACAGCCAAAGTGAAGAGACATTGAGGTGGCTGTGACTGTCTCGATTTGTAGGCTGCGTGATTATTGAGAAAGACCTGCTAAGATTACTCGCACCCATGAAAACACATCTAGTGCAAAGCATGGGAAATAACAGTTCTATCACAGACACTATCTATGAGCATATTCAGATGTGGACATCCTACCTGCAGACAAAAGAGGTGAATATGCCCATCCTTGAACAAGCACTCAATCACAACCTTAATCTTGCAGTATAAGACTTCCTGTTGGTTTCCACATTCTCCACTCCGAGGCAACAGACACAATGATAACATTCCGACCACATCACACTTCACACCTTCTACTGATCTTTGCCTCCAGTGTCCTTGAAGGTCAGTATTCATTTAACAGCAGATAAGATAACTAAATGTTTTTAAGAAACATGATGGTAACAGTCGTTTGTTTGGCTGATACCTTGGAGGAGCTGTTTTGAGCCTTGAGGTTTTTGTGACCACATCAGTCTAGGGTGACCTCACAAGAGAAGGAGGCACTGTCAGGAGACATTTACACGCAATATATAAAACAATGTCTTATTTCATTAGTTGGATGAAATGGTCTGTTCATTTATGAGACGGTCATCGAGCAGAAGAAATGATGCAATTTTCATTCTTGTATATTCTTCGTTTGTGTACATTTTTGACTAAATGAAGGAAAGACAAAACAAAGGAATATGATTTCTTCTCAAAAATTGAGTTTCCCCATTATCATTAATTTGGCATTTAGTATATTATGTGAAAATTGAAAGCCAAAGTCAATATTTTAGAGGGTCAAAGTCGACCCCGTTCCAGCACGTGAACGTAGAGTGTACGATAATTATGCTCTATTCAAGGCACCCCTCAAAGATGGAGAAGAGCGACATATCCTTAAAAACAAAATAGCTACTGCTACACCACTACATTCCAGGACACCCTGCACCATCTGTCAATACCCCAAGATCCCCGAAATTTCCCAGTGATTCTGAGCCTCTTCTTTGGACGGAGATGAGAAGGTTTGGCTGAATAAGCTCATTGTGGCACAGCCGACAGATGGCAGCCTTAAGTGCTGAATCCTAATAAAGGGACAGTGAAGTTGTACAAAACCCTAGGAGTAAACACCCCCACACTGAGGTTATCCAAGCTGTATAACCCCCTCCCTGTAGTAAGGCCCTGCTCTGGACTTTACTAAGAACAGCTGGCAAAGCAAATCTAATTCTATATATTTTTTTGCTTTCTGAAACATTTACGCTGATTAAGCCAATACCCAGATTGTATTGGCTTAATTTCACACAGCTGTGTGCACAGTAAAGAAATCCAGATTATCAATTATAGTTGCATGTGGTGTATCCATACCCCCTAACAGCTACTTCACATAACTGTAAACCATACTGTGTGATGGTGGACAGACATCCCATCCGAATACCCAACAATACCAGGTGTTCAGGTACAAAGTTTACACACATCAGAGGAATGTTAAGGGCAGTATTGCTGGGCGACATTTGCAGGATTTTGATTTCTTGTTTGGTCAGAGGAAATATTGCACTGAAAAATCAAGTTCATATATTTAACATCTACAGCAGGGGTGTCAAACGCAGGTCCTGGGGGGCCACTGTGGGTACAGGTTTTTGTTCCGGCCAATTCCTGCTTTCAAGTGAACTCCTATCTCATTTAATCATGCCCTCCATCATTCCATATTTACTCCATCTTCTCAGCAGGGTTCAGTTATCTTTTAAAAATTTTTTTAAAGGGTAAGATGTTGCTTCTTAATATCACTCTCATTTCACCATTTGTTGCTAATTATCGCAGCAGTGGAAACACAAATCAGGTCATTGGTGCTCTTTAGGGCCTAATGAGCAGCAATGACCTAAGGTGTGTCCACTACTGTGATAATTAGCAATTGACACAGACCACAAAGAAACTGCAGGTAATACCTTTATTACTGAACTACCTTAATGTCCTTTGATAAACTCTGGAGAGTCAAACTCCCTTTTAGGTCTGTTCTTGACAGTAAATATAAAATGATGGAAACAGGGGCATGACTAAATGATAGGGGTTCACGTAAAAGCAGGAATTGGCTGGAACGAAAACCTGCACCCACAGAGGCCCCCCATCTGTCCGTCTGTTCATCCATCCATCTCTGTGAGTCATGATTTTCAAAAACTAAAGACAACACATCTCACACATGGACTCACTCCTATGACAGAGGAGGCATATCTGCTGGTTTCAAAACGGAGTCGAGCTACAGAATTAAAAATGTATCTCGTCTTGACAAGTGTGGCCAAAGGCAATAAAAAAAGCCGGACGATTTTCTGGACGGGCTCCTAACGAAAGCATTTAATGCTGGCTCAAAGGTGAGAGACTCCGACCCCCAGTCTTTACACGTAGGCCTGTCTACTCCATGACTGTGCATCTGACCAAAACTGAAAAGCACTAAACACAGACACATTTACGCATGTACCACCAATTAATTTTCATGATAAAAACTCTTTTAAAAAATTCCAAATCCACATACATAGAAACTACACTCTGCCTCCGCCCTGTTCCCTGAAGCCTCAAGGTGGTGATCTGTGTTGAGGCTCAACTAGCAAAGGAGTGGTCAGAAAACTGAAGACATTCAAAGTGCAACTGGGTTTCCTTTCAAAAACCCCTCTCCCTGCAGACAGAGGAAGCTGTAACACTATCTAAATGTCTGATGTTACTTGGTAGATTATTGATCGAACTACCACTTCATGGTACGGTCGCTTCATGTCATTTGAGCTCGGGCTGAGTGCTGAGTGCAGTTCAGCAGTGTCTTATACAAACATTCACTGCGCCCTCATATCTGAAAGTCCAGTCGGTGGAACTACTTCCAGCTTTTTGTTTCGTTAAACCATATGATACTCTAAAAAGTAGTCAAACGGAAATCAGAATTTTTAAACGATGTCAGATTTGTCTGTATGTTACTAGTGAGCTTTTAGTACTATTTATAACTTTCATTGTTAGATCTATCGGTATTACATCTCGTCTAATTATATCACAGTCTCGCAATATTTATCTGGATGCAAGTGAGGGTTTTTAATAGCGCCTAACCAGAAATGGACAGAAGGATGTTCATCCATTGGAGAACTTTCATTAAGAGGACGTCTGGTGCCTGACAAAATGAACAGAAGAAAGACTATTATCTGGTCTTTCATCTTTTAATGCATTTTCAGCAAAGTTGCCAAGCACAGGGATAGTGGTTCAAAGTAAGGAGGAGTCCTGCAGAATTTGAACCACAAACTCAGAACAGGAGCCGTTATCTTGGTCATAAAAATGACTTTTTGGAATTACTACAGTCATACAATGTACCTACTCAGTTAAATTAATTGTTGTGGTCTACATTGGCTTTGGCTCCTGGGAGACCAAAAACCTATGATGACTCAATTATCCAAATGTGCATGAGTCTGATATGTAGAAGAAGATCTTGAAGTCTTGGGTCAAGAGAAAACCACCATCATAGTGGCTGTCCAGGACAAGTAATGGTCTTGCCATTTGCAGTAATGAAATGACTGAAAGTTCTATAATTTACACAAAATGAGCAGTAAAACAGGAGATCAAGCCATATATTGACTTAAACCTGCTGTGACCACCAGTCTATTGGATACAGACCATTTAGTAAAGCATCAATCCAGTTAGCGCTGAAGTAAAAGTCTCCTAACGACATAAGCTGTCAAGTTCCTCCTGTAGAACCCGTCAAGAACAATGCACCTCAAGGCCATGGTTGATAGATGAGAGGAAATTCTCTGAAACACCGAATCCAAAGCAACCACATGACATGCCTTTCCTGTCGTTCCACAGTGTACATTAGAACCCAAGTAAGAGTCCCTGTCATCTACGACAAAACAAAGAGGAAGAAAATATACTACATGCATTAATAGCCAGAAATTCAAAGGGAACACACACCCAGACACACACACACTCGTTTGTATCTCTAATCTTGTGGGGACCTTCCATTCATTTGTATTGGCCCTCCCTAATCCTAACTATGATAACCGTAACCCTTACCCAGCCTTAACCTTAACCATAGATAACCCAACAAAATACAAGACTTTGGTTGTTATATTGCATTCATAGATTTGAATGAAATTGAATTTTCCCTTGTGGGGACATTTGTTGTGTAAAAGTGTCAGGTTTTTATTACCTCCTGGGGGTATTTTGTCCCCACAACGTAATATAAACATAGTGTACACACACACACACACACACACACACACACACACACACACTCCATTGCATAAACAGATCACAGATTCTTTTTACAGTGCCAACCTTAATCCCCCACCATGTTTATGTCGGCTTTATTGTATGTATCGTTACAGGTGTCTTATCTTTCTAAAACAGAATGCTGCTTATTCCATCATGTCTAGCATCTCTAAAAGAAAAACCTTTGACACGCAGACAGAGTTATACAGACAAGTTGCATGGCTGCTTTAACAATTCCAAGGATATTTCAGTCAAATCCATCTTAACCCGAAGCAGAGACCGAATACCAACAAACCATAGTATGAATATTTTTTTTAAATGCATCCTTCATATGTCGCTTTCACATAAAGGCATTTGATTTTTTAAGTGCCACAGACAGGACAGAGAAAACAGAGAATGTCTGAGGAAACCTCCAGATCTAAATCCGTACCAATTTATAATGGGCATGAATAAATCAGCATAGCCAGCTACTAAAGGAAATATATAGAGACCCATTTGTCTGTATTATCTTTAGAACTGATTAATATTCTACATTGAATTGGCCTCATCCTTAAGTAAACCAGCCTTTCCTGAAGGCATTTTAAATGGATTCCGTATTCATTCAGCCTTTAACGGCAATTATCAGTCTCACAGAGAATTTTGTGCTTCTGCTAAAGAAGCAAGATAAGGTGCTGCCTTCCTTTAATCACGTGCTTCTGAAGGCAAATACAAGCACTGGATTTTTTTTTATTTCTCAGATTGTCGAGCGTGAAGCTGATGAACGCTTCATTTGCTACAGTGTTTAGTACTCAATTCACTTAGGTGCTGCAATAAAATAATATTATAAAGTTTATACTTCACATTTCTCCGCATGACCCTGACTAGGATACACAGTATAAAGATGGATGGATGGATGGATGGATGGATGGATGGATGGATGGATGGATGGATGGACAGAGATTTTGGCTATAGACAAAGTTTTCTAATGTTCTAGTTATGGAAATCCAGAAGTCAAGTCTCTACCAGGAACAGAAAGTAGCAGCAGTACTCAGTCACTCTGCTGTCTGAGGAAGAACAAAAAGAGAAATGCAAGGGCGTCATGAGAATCAAAAATCAGGCAGAAGGTTAACTGAAAACACAGTCAAAGGTCAAGTGGTCATTCATTCAGTCTTTATCATGAGCTCCTCAAACATTACCAAGAAAGGTGCAGCCTGGAAGCCTACTGTCACTGTCCTTGGATGTGAGAGCAAGAAGAGAACTGACCACAGACCTCGCTAAAGGTCCTTCAAAACTGGAGGAAAACAGAGTAAAAGTCTGTAAGGATTTCCAACTGTACTATCTGTCAGATGCAAAACAACATAAAACTCCTGATCCAAGAGGACCCCATGAAAAAGCACTCCTGAACTGCTCACAAACATTAGATAAGCCTATACTGCCGTATAACCATAATGAAGGCCTAGACTGCTGTATAACTTTAATGACGGCCTAGACTGCCGTTTAACCATAATGAAGGGCTAGACTGCTGTATAACCATAATGATGGGCTAGACTGCTGTATAACCATAATGATGGGCTAGACTGCTGTATAACCATAATGATGGGCTAGACTGCTATATAACCATAATGATGGGC
>JAACJT020003311.1:0-10156 GCA_009936485.2 Gymnarchus niloticus | reverse complement strand
TTTTTTATATTTTTTTTTTTTTTTTTTTTTTTTTTTTATTTTTTTTTTTTTTTTTTTTTTTTTTTTTTTTTTTTTGTTTGGGGGGGGGGGGGGGGGGGGGCACTAACTAGAGGTGTCAGTGTTAAATTATGTAACACCATCAAACCTAAAGGGTGGATTTTACGAGGAAATGGAAAATGCTTTTAACCAGACTGACTTAGACAATGGACCTTCCCCCAACTTCTTATTCACTTTTGAACTAACACTTGGCTAATTGTACTGGTTTTTATTTCATTGAGCTGTCATGACAGATTGAAATGGAAAGACATGGGGGAAAATACTGCTTGTAGTATACAGTTTATATTAAGTGTTTTATGCTAAGTATAATTTAGTTTATTGGACATTTGAGTTGGGAGGGGTGGGGGGAGGGCTTTTTTAAAACGTTAATTAAATGTAACAATGTGATTGTTCACTTTTTCGACGTCCCAGCCCTCGATGTAGTCCCTGAAGCGTGCCCACATTTATGACGTAAATGACGCAAAACCATGTTCATACTTGCTTTCCAAGGTTTTCTTTAAATAAACCCACAAACTATTACAATGCTTTTAAACACCTATGTTTGATATGTCAGTGGTTGGGGGGGGGCTTCAAGGTGCTTGATGATACATTTGTTTGTACAAACTGCACTTTAAGTCAAAGCTAAGCTAAGCTTTAGTTTCCTGCAGTGCCAGGTGTTTAGTAGAGGGTTCCTCCTTGGTCACGTGCTCTAGCATACCATTGGCACCATTCCCGACTCTACAGAGACCTCCAGTGTCTGGAGAGGTGCAGTATCTTAGTCTGTGACCATTGTTTCTTGGTTGTTACCAGTATCATGTTTTGTATATGGCTAATTTATTTATTTTTTTGTTTTTTTGAGGAATACTTTTAGAAAAGAGGAGCTCAAGTTAATTCTAAAACAATGCATAAGAGTATGAGATTAATTTTAGAAAGGTCTGTACGAGTATATCCAGACAATATTCCTCAGTTGTGGTCACAGAAGTGCTGGAAATACTTCAGGTCTCCACTAGGTGGAGTAGGACACTGAAGTTTGGGGACTTGTCACATGTGCCATACTTGTATGATTACATGCATTATTTTCTGCAATTTTAGGCAGAGAGGGGTCTGTCAGTGTGACCTGTCCTTTCCCATTTGTATATACCTAGTATTCACTACTAATGTTTTTATAAATGTCTATAAACTACAGTTAAGCAAAAAATTTGTGAGCACCACATTTGTGGTGGTGCGCTCATTAAAAATAGAAAGCTAAAGTGCATAGTGTTGGTCCTGTCAAGTGTCCCATGGCAGCAGGGTTAGCATTTTGACAAATTATTCATTTTCACAATATATTGTGGTTTTACTAAACAGCTTTTTGTCTGTATATTTTTCCCCATATGGAACCAGCACTGTCCAGCAAAGGAACGTTCACTAATGCAGTGTAATTTTGCACATGGCCTAGCGTATTAATGTGTCATTTTTCTAAGCTAGACATGCTGCTGTTCTGAAACCCCCTCCTTACATGGGATTTTTCACCTGCTGCTTGCTGGAACATTTTGGTTTCTTATAGTTACTGTGCTTTTCAATGGCTAAAGATCTCGTAGGGGTGTGAGGACAAAATGACCAAAAAGTGTATTATACAATCATTGTGAGCTATTGTTTAGCATACTTGAGGAATTTGCAGTAGTCTGAGTCCATGTATTTGCCTGAGTAGAACTGTGTGTCCCCTGTCACTCTGGGTTACTATAATTCCCTCTCTCCTCTGCCTACCCTTCAGCTTCCTGGTCAGCAGTCTCTATATATGTTAGTTAGCCACAGGCCAACAATTAACAGCAAAAAGAATAATAAAGCTCACCCATAATGCAGTGTAAAGTTCGTTGAGACACAACTAAATAACCTCAACATTTGCTAAAGCCTTACAAGACCATATTCAGATGATATGTCTATCTAACGCTAAATCAAAAAACCGAGCTCGTTGCCTTAGCTATTTGTTTCCTCACTCCTCACGCGGCCCTAGCATGGGGAAAGCTGTAGGCGGAGCAGTTGACCTAGTTTTGGCCAATAACATCCCAGAGAAGGTAAAGAACGACCTACTTACAGCCAATCACTGCGAGGCTTGCCTGTCAGTGGGCAGCACCCACGCGTGCTAGGTCCATGTGCGCTGCCGGAGAACAGGAGCTGGTCTTAAGGTAACACTAATTGTGTCGTACAATATTACTCGGTTTTCATGTTCTTGGTGGTTTAAATGTGTAATTAGACCAACAATTTATTATAAATGTTTTATGCATGTATGTTCTCTGATACTAATTATCCGTATATGGAATTTCTAATAAAGTGTTCCACACTTTTTAATTTACATTTCACGACAGCAATTAAATAATATTGGTCCACTTATTCCTACTTACACTTTGTATGGATTTATTTTCATTACTGATTTATAAAGAATTGTATCAGACAAAATCTACAGTAACATATCTCTGCTTGACAGCATGTCTCAACCACGTGTTTTGGTACCAAAGATAGTGCCAGAAGTAAAGCAGTAAGGAGTGGGTTAATTAAATAGGCAATGCCGACAGGAAATGTGCGTTTTATTCATAATTTCATTGGCTGGGCAAGGCGGTGTAGGGTGCGCATGTCGCTCGTGGGGCGGGGCGTGTAGGGGGTGTGCTTTTCATGAATAATGATTGGCGCCGCCCCCCAGCACCGTTCCCCCGTGAGAGATGATGTCACGAGTGTGGCTCGTGTTCGTTCCAGCTGACTCCAGCCGCTGCTCGGGCAGCCTGTGTACAGGATAGGCGCTGGAGAAAGAGTGTGTGTGTGTGTATATGCGTGCGTGTGCGTGTGTGTGGAAGGGTGAGAGAGAGAGAGAGAGAGAACGAAAAAATAACGAGCGAAAGAAAGAGTGAGGGGAACAAGAAAGCCATAAATCGTTCGCATTGCCATTTATTTTTACGTTTTTTATTTGAACGGAAACCCACAGCTATAAAAAGGACTGTGCAGTTTTGTTGTCGATGAACAGGATTCTGCATTACTTTAAAGTTATCTCTATCAGGATAGTTTTGGTGCATTTACACAGCCCGCTTCAGGCTCCGTCTGTCTCACGGTTTGTTTATTCTCTTTAACTCTCCATGGACGCCCGTCATTATCGAACATTCTTATTTTCGGAGGACTCCTTTTGCGTGATGCCCGAAGAAAATCCGCTAAATCTAAATAGGAACGACAAATAAATCATTGATTTTTGTGGGAGGCGAAGTGGATCAATACAGAAGATAATCAAGCGGGAGTAATTTTTTAGACAACTTTGTTTACATCGGAAAGTGTGCGTGCGACTTCATCGTAAGAAAATACGAGATATAGACATAGATTTATATATAGATAGGTTTTTCAACCTGAGATCGATTTCTCTTTCGATTTCTCTGTCTCTACGGTGTTTTAGATTTTGACTGACCAAGGAAAAGCAATACTTGCATACTGTATGAGTCCACCGTCGCTTGACGCTGTATCCGAACCCAGCGAATTTTATTGCAGACATTTGATGTATTAATTACATGACGGGTAAATGGGAAAATTATTTCACGTTTGACCAACTGCCTGTCACATATGTACACGGGCTGCTTGAGCCATAGCGTTACAGCAATATATTTCAGAGTTGATTTGGATATTATATATATATATAGGAAGGCGTCAGCTATATTAATAGGTCGATAATCGAACGGTCAGAGGAGAATTGGCTTGGATCGGAGACCCCCCTCCCTCTTCAACTCGGTTCAGCTCATCAAGAAATCAGAAGCCGTCTAATGATGTCTAGGCCACTGTCTCAGATTCTTCCCCCTGACCTCCCTGCCGGAGCCAGCCCGCAGTTCGGGAGTGGCAGCCAGGCGGGTGGTGCTCCAGGCGGTGGACACCTGAGCTCCATGGCCAGCCTGAAGTCCCTTCTGCAGCTCCCAATCAAAGCTGACCAGCGCGGGAAGGATTGCTGCGAAATGAAAGGTGGGTCCGCACGAATTCGGTGTGCATTTTCTGTCGATGCTATTTCATGCTACCTTTCCCGTGTACCATGAAATAACAGTTATTTAGTTAGGATCTCCCCTTTTCGTCGCTTTTTTTCCCCGAACGGAGAACCGAAAGCGAGAGATTGCTTCTTTGGTCGCCATTACCATTCTGGTATGCCCACTCTTTAAAGTGCCAATTTCTAACTTATGCTCTGTTGAAATGACAGTATTTACAAGCAACACATGTTTTATGCACGCCACGAAATAAAAAGAAACAATGCGATTTTGTCCAATTTAAGATTATGAAATATGGAAAAAAGAATCAGCAATAGAAATGATTTTCAAGATTACCTCTATAGCGCCCCCTGGTGCCCTATGTTTAGAGCTGCGCGCTTTTCCCATGGCCGTCATTGTGCGAGTTGACCACTACCGTTTAAATCAATTGAGCTGGATCATAAAACGTCCTCTTATTTTACTGCCCTCTTTCAGATCGTGAGATGCAGATTTCCCCCTTCCCCTGAACTTCACCAGAAGTTGTTAAATTCCTGTCTTGGTGAAATAGTAGATGATATTTCTAGTGTCAGGTGATGTGCCCGTAAGGCAGAACACCTTTCCTACCTAGTGTATCATTGTAATGTGTGTATGCTCCTCCACCAGACAAAGACAAGCCCCTGGCCCCAGATGAGGATTCCCTGGGTGGGGCTGGCAGTGGTGGCAGCTGCACCCTGAGGCCAGCCTCCCAGTCTGCCTTCCTGGGCCCCCTGCTGTGGGAGCGCACCTTGCCCTGCGATGGGGGCCTCTTCCAGCTACAGTATATGGACCTGGAGGAGTTCCTCACTGAGAACGGCATGGGCTGCATGCACGGCAGCAGCTCCAGCTCCGCCCAGATCCCCTCCCAGAGCTCCCAGTCTGCCATCCCCAGCCAGAGTTCCCAGTGCCCCCCGTCCTCCCCGCCACCTTGTTCCTCATCCTCCTCCATTTCCTCATCCTCCTCTTCCTCATCCTTGCTTGGGATGGAGGTGCAGCAGGCCCCGCAGGGGCTCCTGGGGGCGTCAGAAACCCTGCACGGTGAGTGTGCATGGGGCAGCCGTCGTCGGGGTTCAGGGCAGTGGGTCTTTAGAGGCATAGGGACAGAAGTGGGGCAGATGTGATGGCTTAAGGGCTGAGAGATCACTGGTGAGCTACAGGGAGAAAACATAGAGAAAGGAAAGAAGGAGGCATGGATTCTGAGGGAGATGGAAAGATATGGCTGGGAATTAATATTTGAAGAAATATGGAAGAGGCAGCCTCTGCTTTGTTCTATTAATGAAAATCAGATTGCAGGGTGGGTGTTGGTAAAACACTCCTTGTGGACTCATGGGTAATAGGGCTTTGGTGGGCGACGGGGTCATTTTGAGTTATCCTCTTATATTGTCAGACATGCACATGTGGATGGCCATTTCAACGGGGAGTGACAGCCCGTGGCTGAGAGAGAAAGAGAAATGTGAATTCTACTCAGTGTACAGAGCTCTTCACTGACATGGAGAGGCCACTGTACTTAATCTGCATTAATACTGTGAAGACCTAGGCTGTCGCTGGGGGGCGGGTGTTCATCAAGTACGTTTAGACGAGGTGCAGTGAAGGGCCTGATGATTGGAGAGTGATGGGAGGTGGAAGAATGTGGCAGACCCTGTGTGTCAGAATGTAAAAATAAATAAGAAGCATATGAAAAGTGGAGACCCAGTAGGCGGTCATTAGCAGGCTTGGGCTGTGTGTTGTACTGTAGCTCACTGAACAGAAGGAGAAAAAAGATCAAAGAAAATGGAGAGTGTGTAATGTTTGTGTGCGTGTGTGTGTTAAAGCCTTTCTCTTTTTCTCTCTCTCTCTCTCTCTCTCACTCGCGCGCTTGCTCACACGCTTGGTCCATGTGCAGGCAGCTGGTCACGTGCTAATGCAGAAAGCAGTGGAGCGAGAGTGTGGAGGGAGGGAGGGAGGGAGCTCGAGAGGGAGGGGTGAAAAAACAGGGGAATAGCGAGCATGGAGGATGAGGGACATGGCACTGTACCAAGACCCGGCAGTGGCCAAATCAGGCTGGACATGTTCTCCGGCTTGGCACCGTTTTGACGCGGCCGTCTGATGTGAAACGCGAGCAGGGGCAGGATGGGAGAACGGCCCCTTTTTTTTTTTTTTTCTGAGAACACTGGAGAGGGGAAGAGGAAGGGCAGGACACTGGGGCTCTGTCCTGTCCTTACAGTACAAAGGAAGGGGACCTATATTGTTCAGATGGACCCTGTTCAGGGCAAAGTTCATGTAACCAGATGCCTATAGGATGTTATGTTACAGCAGAGCTGGCTATAGGACTGCTTGTTCATTAATCCCCATGTGTCTCCCCCTAGTGGTGCGCTGTCTGTAGCAGACATGCAGCCCGGAAAGCTTCTAGTGATTCGGTCTGGCAGCTACTAACCCTGGTGTCCCTGGTCTTGTGGATAAGGTGGACATTGAGTCGTATGAAATGTCCTCGTAACATGAGAAGTGCACTGGTGTAGAGATAAGGCTGTGATCTGTGGGAGAAGCTTCTTCTGGGTCGGACAGTAATTACCTTAGACCGAGAGATCTCTGGGAGCTTCTTGAAGAGCGTCTCTTTGTATTAACGTCTAAGGCAAATGTTTCAGAACTGCATCCTCAGTCAGGCTGACAATGTACGTTTTATGATGATTAAAAACATCTTAAACATCTGTACAGTTAGTATAATCTACCACTATATATACTTATTTTTACAACGTTTGGAAGGACGGCAGATAATAGAAGACTTAAGAAATAGGATGAATATAAATGTTGGAGCAGTGCTGACTGTTTATTCTGGATCCACACTGACCCAGGATCAGTTGGGGAGTACAGATGTTTTATTCTCTGCAGTAAAGGTGAGTTTAAGAGCCGCATTTGCCTGATTGATCTGGATCAGTGTGAAGGCCACTTTATACGTCACGTATTACTGGCTGCATGGACAAAATGATGTAATTTGTGTCGTGATTGCAGACGGATGCGGCCAAAAGCAGAGGTGACCATGTTGCCGGTCAGAAATTCAGTGCATGTCGACTAAGCATGCTGTACTATCCGTGCCATTCATGGACTACATTTTTACATTACATTACATTTTATCTGTTTTAAGATTTAAGTGTGGCTAGGCTGAGCGTCCAATGAGGGACCAGCAGATCACATGATGCACGTGTGTTTCATGCATCTTTAGGAGACCTTGGCAAATGTGAACACAGCTTTGTTCCTTTTGTTCAGCTGCAAACTTGTCCACTACCACTTGTGGAGAAGTATGTCCTCGGTTTTAGATGGACTTTGCCTCATGAGCTTTGGCTCGCAGCATCGCCTTGCTGCCACCTGGTGGTTGATTTTGGTTCCTGCAGCCTGTGCAGCACTACACATCCCTCCTGTAGATCTAATCTCATCTTATGTACTTGTACAGATATTTCTTACAGTTAAGAGGTGTGCAGAGCTGTAGTGATGAACACATTATGCTGATTAGTCTGCATTTGTTCTTCTCACACAGGTGGGCAGGCAGTCCCCCCAAATCCTTCAGCGTCATCTTCCTGCCCGCCGCCCCCGGTTCCCCCTTCCACCAACACCTCGGATGTTATGGTGAACTTTGATCCAGACCCTGCGGATCTGGCGCTATCCAGCGTGCCGGGCCAGGAGGCCTTCGACCCACGGCGACACCGCTTCACCGAAGAGGAGCTGAAGCCACAGCCCATGATCAAAAAGGCCCGCAAAATGTTGGTGCCGGAAGAACAGAAGGTAGTGCCTCGCCACAGGGCGGTCCTAGCCAAGATGGCAAACTGTGAGCCTTTTCTGATGCCTGGTGTTTCACTGAGCCCGGACGACGCCCCACTTTTGTGGGTGTCAGTGAGTCCAAATTAGCATGACGAGGCGAGACGGGAAAAGTGCGTCGTATTGAATGTGTGATTCATTCCTAGTATGCTATCGATAGTCATTACAGAATGTTAATCTCACGTATGGCCATTCATAGTCACATTGACTGTAAAACTATCATAATTATAATACCTTTGGTCGGCATAAGTAAAAAAAAGCACATTTATTGCCAGTTATCTAGTTTATATGGTCAGACTTGCAACTGTAATAGGAAATATGACGTCAGCTGGTCTAGTGCAGGGACACGACAGTGGTTAGGAGGAATCTCGCAGCTCCAGCGTAGATCTGTTGGCGAGATGCTGAATCCACCATTCCTCCCTCTGCAGGATGATAAGTACTGGAGCCGGCGGTACAAGAACAACGAAGCAGCCAAACGGTCGCGGGATGCGCGGCGGCTCAAGGAGAACCAGATTTCGGTGCGGGCGGCCTTTCTGGAGCGGGAGAATGCAGCGCTGCGGCAGGAGGTGGCTGACATGCGCAAGGAGCTTGGCCGTTGCCGTAACATCCTGAACAAGTACGAGAGCCGGCACGGAGACCTGTGAGCCGGGGTCGAGGGGCGGGGCCAATTAAGCTGAGGCCGACGCCCTCTCTTCCATCACAGACCCCGTGTGTGTGTGTGTGCGTGTGTGTGTGTTTTTTTTTTTTTCTTTTTTTTTTTTTCCAATGGGGGAGGCCATATGAACAGATGGAGGGGTGATGGTGGGAGATGTGTGAAAGGCAAAGATGGCTAGGGAGAAAATTTTACAGGGAGTGCGAGAGGATTTTGACATAGGAAAACTGTGTATTTTTATATCCGCTAAGAGAGAACATGAGAGGAGACTTTGGAAATAATTTTGTATATTTTATATATGGGGAGGGATTGGGGCAAAGAGAGAGCAACTTTATGATGTTTTAAAATGGGATTTTTGTCATATGATATATTTTAAATAATGAACAGCTGGATGAGACTGAAAAAGGGGGAACAGGAGGAAATGAAACTTTTGGGCTGAAATGGGAGAATGTAAAGCGAGATGAGCAATGAGAAAGAAAAAATGAAAATGGCAGTTTTAATGTTGTAGGTTCAGTCAAGCACTTCATTAGTTAGCCTTTCTATTATTTTCTGGAATTAAATGTATGTTTGTCACTTGATATAAGGTATTGAGAGAGAGAGAGAACCTTTAAACACTAACCCTACAAAAAAACTATATATGCAAAGATGTATGTTTGTACATACTCAGAGAGTATTGTAATGTACATATAAAAATGGTTGAATATGTATTGATTTATATACACAGACACACAACACAAACACCTCACGCTTACACACACACGTGTGAACTAAGGCCGCAGAGAGCATGGTCCAAACCATGACCTTACTTGGATAGTGTGGAAGTAAAATGTGTTTTTAACTTTCCATTCATTACTTGTTCTCTCTGATCAGTTTGTAAAATGAGTGAAACTGGTTTGGAATTGATCACCCGGGTTAAGTTGGCAGTGAGTAGGGTGCATGTTTTACTGGTACCACACAGCCTGCATTATGACCCGGTTTGAGTAGTGTCCACTGTGGCCGTCATGGGGCTGTAAAAGCCAAATCTAACTGCCTGTTGTCTCTTAAGAATCACATCTACCTACCGCATCATATAGTGTATTTAGAGGTCTTTTCCCAATAAAATGCACTGTAATACTAGGGTAATTTATATATATTTAAGAATGATTGAATATGAATTGATATGCTAACATGGTATGTTGGTAACACGGACCCACATGTATGCACACGTAAGGTATGTAGTTCACTACCAACTCACCTTGGGAGGAAGGTTCTAGTAAAACCAGTGCAAACTGTGCTGAGTTTGAGCTCTTTGTTAAATTAGCCATAGGGATTAAATATGATTTTGAAAATTGTTACTCTTTTAATTATGATTGCTATTGTTGTTAATGATGTTGTTATTACTCTTACATTCTTACCTTTTTTTAAGCGTTTCTTGCGACGGTTTTCAAGAGGAATGCATTTTTATCTCCTGTTTTCTTTCCCTTGTACTTCAAGACCAGTTTTGCTAGCTGTGCTGTCCTTGGTTGCGTTCCCACGTCGGCACCTACCTTTGAGATGGCGCCGGGCCCCACCCGCCCCCCCCCCCCCCCCCCCCGCCCTTTTCTCCCCCCTCCCCCCCCCCCCCCCCCCCCCTACCCCCCCCCCCCCCCCCCCCCCCACCCCCCCCCCCCCCCCCCCCCCCCCCCCCCCCCCCCCCCCCCCCCCC
>JAACJT020003308.1:0-10159 GCA_009936485.2 Gymnarchus niloticus | reverse complement strand
TGATGTAGACATCAAAATCAAGTAGAGTCTAAGAACCTTTTGTTTTTTTTTTTGTGCCCGAGGCGGGTGAAAAGGGGGGGGTGTTGTTAGTGGGAAGTGGCATAGGGGCTCTCTATTCTTTCGACATTATAAACACCCAGCACAGAGTTTATCTATGACCTCAGCTGGGTTCCGCCAACACAGAGTCTTGAAACTGACAGCTTACAGGCCACAATGCCCGACAAAGACAGCCGGCAAAGATACTCCCCTCAATGTCCTTGCACAAACAGGCATCTAAAAATGGCATCCAGCAAAAAAGGTGCAAGTTCAACAAAGGTTCAGTCTAAATTAATTCACCTTGTACTTTATCACTGAAGTATGACTGTATTGTGTATTTGATTTTTACCATAAACCTACTTTTAATCTGAAATTAACCTGGCAGGTTTTAAAACAAATCCTGCCTAAGCTTAATCAAAAAAAAAAAAAAGAAAAAAAACAGAATTCATTAGCAGAAGTCAGCTTTTCTATTGGTAATTCTCCTTTTGCAACAGGGCACAATTACCCCAGAGCAATGAGATTCCTTTGCCTCTCTGCCCCACTGAAAGTTAGTGGGTTAATAGCAGCCTAAAAGAATTTGCATCTTATTGGGGTTCTGCCCTGCAAAATACTCCCTTTTCATTCATGACAGGCTGAGACTTGCAACCATGAAAAAAATATGAGGAGCAGTGAAGAGTAAGAATCTGTACTTTGCTGTCAATAGTTTAGTCTGCGTGAGACAGTGACTGATCTAAGCAAATGTGACTGACAGGGTCAGACAGAGCACAGCCACAGAGCCTGAAACAACACCAGAAGTACAAAGCATAAAGTTTCCCGTAGCTTCATTAACATCCCCTCCAACGAATCATGCAGACTGCTGGTGAACCTGTGGCCATAGCTCAATATCAAACGTCTTCCTCACGTCAAAATGTGGCGCGGCACAGCTCAGTGCGGCCGAACTGGCGACGCGTGTGGAGGGGGTCGGGCCTGCAGGAAAGCAAGCAGGCTCCGTACACCACTTCATGTGTGATGCAGAAGCTCTGAAATGAGATTCATTCATGTGGGCAGTCAATGGACAGAAGGAATTTGAGGAGGTCAATGCTTTTTACGTAGAAAGTGATGGCATTCGGAGAACTAACAGAACATTATCATCAGAAAAGAAAAGGCTTAGAGCGAATACAAATCACCAACTACCACTATAAGCCATTTAAGGGATCACACGGCTATAGTTTGGATAACAAGGGAATGTTAAAATTTAGCATTTGAATCCATTCAAAGCTGGCAGGACCAAGAGACAGCAGGGGAACAATAAAGTTACTAACTTCGCCCTATGACCCCGAGCGACCTGTCATGACCTTATTCAGTGCTCCAAATACCAGTCGAGACAAACTACAAAGGCAAAAAAGAGTAAAGACCTTGACAGAATATATCTTCTTGTAATAATCTTTGGCAAAATAGAAGTAGTCCTTTTCCTAAGAGCACTTTTTCAATGAGTCATGGACTATAGTCTTCGGTGAGCTTGAAGCATCACCTTCTAGCTGCTTTAACACAACTTAAGAAAAAATTAATTTATAAAGAAATATTACAACTGTATAATAACATGGCAGAACTATCATGGAAATATTCATGTTCGTTGCTTGAACAATTCACTAAAAAGGGTCGTTCTATCCTGGCAACCGGGAGAGTAGAGACAAACGTTTACAGACGATATCTGAATCGACACAGAGTTCAAGATAATCCACTAACTGTTTTACCGCACTGCCTGGCGACCAAATGTCTCATGTGCACTGAGAAAATGAGCGTTAACTTCATGGACCACTTAATATTCTCCACCAAAGTTACATGCTGAGCTCAGGCTTATCTGAGAATGGGGCAACTTCCACCTTACCCCCAAGAAGTGAGAACAGCAACCCTCATAAAAATTGAAGTGCACCGATATTGTGTGACAGGTTGGAGGAAGGGGGAGGAGGAGGAGCATCGCAAACACATACCTGTTTGCACACGACGGGCGAATCCTCATCTCGTGCCTGCACATGCAGGCCAACCACAGCTGGGCAACAGCTGTGTTTGGAACCCCCCACGAGAGCAGAAACACCACAGATGAAAATGCAGTGCAACCACAGGGCGCCCCGGCAGATTAAACTGCGGGAAGACTTGTGCGGACTGATCGGGGAAAAGTACACAAAATAAACTCGGGCTTCATCATGGCACCGTAGCTTCCTCCAAATTCAAGAGATGGCAAAGCCAACACTCTAAATCCTCCCTTTGCTGTAAGTTTCAACAGTATCTCTCCACATACAAATAGATAAAGACGACAATTACAAGATTGATTTAGGGAACATGCAGTGCTGGTGAACATAAAGCAATTTTAAAATGAATGTTTAAATAAATTTTATTTTGTGGTAATCCTAATTCTCCCTGCTGACCACACAGTGTTCATAGAAAGCAAAATCAACCATTGATTTCTGAAGAACTGTTAAAATCATACGCCGATATCATATTTTTCGAGGAGTCTGCTATATGCTATCCAATTATAGGGAGCATTCTACCATGTTGCTTGACTGTGTGGTAAAATTATAGGCAGGGAATGAATAAGATCCCTCACTGCCAAAATAAGCTTCCACAGGCATCTGTGAAGGCACACAAGGAAGGGAGCCACAGCTTGCTGTCCCTGCACATGGTCACCCATGCAGCACTGCAGGGCATTAAATATGCAGCAGGCGCCATGCCTTGAGCATGCTGGAGTGTTCGATCAAGAGACATGGCAGTCAAGCCATTTTGTGGAGGATGTGGTTTGCAATGTTTATCTGGCTCCGGGTTCCCCCAGACTAGGTATGCATCCCCCGGCTAGCGTTTGTTATCTGTTCGAATTGCATTAGGGGGCCCCTATTTGCTTTCATTCCTTCGGGCCCCAAGCCACTTCCAAGGCCTCCATTTGACTCATCTTGCAACTCTGCCGCCAGGTTACAAATTAGCCAAATGTGAATCACTGAGAGACCTGTGCAAATACAACGCGGGAAACAAAGAGCCGCCAATGAGGCTCGGGTCTTTATTTGTGACCGTGAGCAGAACCTACACAAGCTTTTTGTTTCTTTTCCCCAAGCAAATCCATCATTTCTGGGTACAGAGCACATGTTGGTGTTTACCAAAGTGAAGTGACTGTGATATGCAGAGAATTCAAAGAGGCTTCGACTCCTCATTTTAATGCCAGCTAATCCTCAGGGATCTGGCCTCAACATTGCTATGGCCACAAAAGTAGGAGCACAGGCACCAGGGCCATGTATAACCGAGCAAAGAAGGCGTGCACTCCAGGCAGAGGAGGCGGGTAAGTCATACTGCGTGTGAGGTGAACTGAAGTTGAGCTTGGTAAGTGATCTCATTGCTGATTTTACATTCTGAGCAGCCTTCGAACATGTTCTGCACCGGGGTTCAATATCAGGGTTCTCTGTATACATGCGGAAGCAGGGCCTGAGTCCATGTGACCCAAAAGTGAAAAGGGGGGGGCGGCGTCGGAACTGTTACAACGACACATGCTATAAGAGGCCGACGCAATCCAGGACGGCTTATGTCATCGTACCCTTTGCAGTTGCCAGTTGCTTGGGAAGGGCTATCTGGGGAGGGTGGGGGGGGTGAATGCGACCCACCGAACACCAGCGAGGGCAAACAAAGCGCTCGTTACATTGGGTTATTGACGGGAGATATGGCTCGACCTTCTACGGGCGTAATCGAGGGCGGTCATAAAAAACAGAGGCTCCAGCTCCATCTCAGTGGTGTCGGCTTGTTCTCTTTGGCTCAGAACACAGTAAAAAAGCCTCTGTGGGAATATGCTTCACAAAACAACCAAGAATCGTATGATGATCAGTTCCATTTTCTTGCATGTCACAGTTATTTCACGAGACAAGTCCCACGCGTGAATGTGCGCCCGATGTTCATTTTGTGCCAAGGGGCACCATCTGGACGGCTTAGAAAACGAGACAATGACACCAGTCATAACCTTAATGTGAGTCTTAGAGCGTGACTGTGAGCAGTTAAGTCTACTCATAAAGCAATCCATCGGTAATTAATAAGCTAACGTTCTGGTGAGTGACAGCAGACTCGGGCTGCAGGGAGACGGGCGGATGTGAAAGCATTGTCCGACATGATTGATGCTTATAGCTCTGACATCTTTATTGGAAAATGGGGGTGCCACTGCCCATACTAAACTTAATTAACAACAGAACGGCCCATAAGATTGCCAATTCAAAACGCAAAAGCAGGCACCAAAGAACTGGGATAACTCAATTGTGTTCCCATTGAGTCGCCTTAAACTGACTGCTGAGGCAAGAATGAAACAAATTACGTAACACTGCGTTACAATTCTGACCAAAAAAAAAAAAAACCTCACTTGAGTGTTAAAGTCTGAGTATTAAACGCAGTAATAATGCTGGCACTAGATGTTGATAAGAAACGATGCTCTGAGTGACCTTTAAGACATACTCTGAGTAGGCGAAACGCTGTCAATTGGTTTGAGTGATATAGTCCTGCACCCGAGGGAGGGAGGGAAGGCACAACAGCTCATTAGATGCACAATCACTGATAATTACCACATCGCCATCGTGTTACAAAAAGCTCAAGCACAATCAGCGAAAATTTCCCTTGTATCTTAAAATGTCAGTTAATTTCTAGCAGATGAATAAAAATATACCAGAGTACCTATGTCTGCATGACGTGATACTAAATTTGGCCTTAAAAACCCCCTTGTGCTAAACTAATCTTCCTGGACTCCTTTTCTTAACATTCAAAGCATGCGTTTGTTAATTCGGTATAATCTGTCCTTACTGTAAACTGAATATTTTGATTCTAGAAAGGCCTTAACTAAAAAAAACTGTGCATGACCCTCAGACCATTTGACATATTGTAGCAAAACGTGCCATTTACAGAGATGAATTGTGTTGAATATTTTCAAGGTTGATTAAAAGGCATTGTTGATAATACCTCAAGTTTTCCTGCCAGCACAGTTTTAGAGGAAGGCACGAAGAGCAACTGACCATTTGAATAGCATCTTCCAAAAATGAGACTTAAACCGAATGTCATCGTGAATGTAGACATGACTCTTTAAAATATCAGCAATTATTCTGCTTCAATTTGCTCTTTAGTTGACTTAATCCCCTGCAGCCCAGTCCAAGCTAGACAGCTGGAATTGGGGTGGACTTCCAATATTTCTCACAGGCCAAATTTAGCAACCTGGAAATGTAACGGCATAACCACTCGTTTGGAAATAACTGTGCGAAAAATAGACATTTTAAAACTACGACAGAACTAAACTAGAGTAACTTGTTTCCTCACATCATCGACTTCTGCGTAGATTCCCGTCTGAGGTAACGCAACAATGTATCTACAATATCCTCCGTTGGATAAAAGTTACTAATAACCTACATCATATAAGAACACGACATATACATGCGAAATGACCCTTTTTGTGGTTAAGTGTAACAGATTTGCATTTTCAAACTCGACGTGAAGCATTTCTTGCCCGCACCGCACCAAGTGCTGGAGGTACGTCATGCAGAACTAAACCTGAGATGAGAGATAAGTTACCTCGCAATTTTTTCACAGCGCCATATTAGGATTAATTGTCACGCCGTGAGTATCTGATCCACACCTCAGGCCGGACACTGAAATATAATTTAATTAAGAGGCACGGAGTGGCCCGCGAGACCGACTATGAATAGCCTGTTCCTATGGATAAAATTAGCACGAGCCAGCGCGCGAGAACCGCATATTTACAGTTTCTCCTCAGTAAAAATACGCACAAAATATATATTTACTATAATAGGAAATGACAGTTCAAGCCAGTGCTGAAAGCGGTTTCTTTTTCCTGCAAAATACAATAAAAATATTACTAGTAAAGGTATACTGGTAGGCTGATATCACCAGTGTGCATATGTGTTAAGTTAACGAGCACCTCGAGTTTTTATTATTATTATTATTATTATTATTATTATTATTATTATTAACTTTAATTTTTCCAGATGCACCAAACTAACTTTTCCATACCAGCGTGTAAGGAAATGAAGTGTAGCAGTAAGGGGTGCAACCGTACGCTCCATCCGGAATCTAGTCAAGATTCATACAACAAGTAGATTCACGGTCACTTACATCAAGAAGTACTAAAAATGCAACTAATACGGCGATACGTCCAGGCATTTCACGTAAAGTTATCCGTGTTCCCATTTTCCCTCGTCCCCAGTTCAGACTTCATACGCTGGGGAACAGAGAAATCAAGGTCCTTCTCTGCTGGTTAAAGATCTCGAACACTTTTCACACTTTCTCCGTAATGCAAGTCCGCGGTCGTCTCTGTGGGGACGTCATCCACCACACAGGTTCTCTCGTAAATCGGCTTAAGAAGTGTGCGTGTATCATAAAAGGAGATGGAAACAATGGAGTGTGGCGGAGGGAATTCCCTTCCTTCAGATCCCGCTTGCTCCTCTTCCGAAGTCAGCCCGCATTACCGGGGAGAGTCGCTTACGACTGCAGGCATGGCCGAGGTCAGAAGCGCAATGGAATCCCCTTCATCAGGCGTGGCTGATAGGAGCTGCTTCGAGCCTCCGGATTCCTGGGTGGGAAGCTCCGCGACGTCTCTC
This sequence comes from Gymnarchus niloticus, assembly GCA_009936485.2. Taxonomy (NCBI): domain Eukaryota; kingdom Metazoa; phylum Chordata; class Actinopteri; order Osteoglossiformes; family Gymnarchidae; genus Gymnarchus; species Gymnarchus niloticus. Next base: position 3,521 of record JAACJT020003308.1, on the reverse strand, counting down.
AAATGGTAACGGGCTGCCCACTATAGTCTATAGATAGTCAACTGGACATGACGGTCACGGGTCCCTGCGTGTGTAAATGTCACCCTTTCACGTGCATTTCACTTGAAGTGGGATTTTAATCACTCCTTGTGCACCATTACTTAAAGTTGTTACAAAGCGCAAGCGTAGCTTTCCATAATTTTCATGCCATAATATAGTGAGTGATACTCCTGGACAAACCTAGTAACAATGAATTACAGCTGGACAGGAGGAGGCTGAGGCTCTGTTGCGTTTTGCGAGTCATTCTTACAATGACGTCTACACGTACACGTGTTTGGGGGAGTCCAGAAGCGAAGGTCGCGTCAGACGATAACGCGGAATGAGCGGGGATTGTTCCACCTGCCTAATATTTAGTTCTGCTTATCTTAAACACGTTCCTGCTTTCCGCTTTGTTCGTGCACGATATGCGCCGGGGACTTCGAGAAATGAGAGAGCTGAAAGGCACGCCGCGGGTCAGACTGACAGACGAATGGAGACACAGGGCGCCCCCTATTGGCAACACACTATAAAAACTACCGTCGTTGCGAGCGCGCGTTCGAGTCGAAGTCACTTCGGAAGTCACTTGATGTTCCTGACGTTACCTCCATCGCACGTTCATTGACATGCGCTAGAATTTACACTTAAACACCTATCGATCTAAGGTCAAAAATCAGCTTATTCTAATTAAGAGAATTACTTTTCAGAAAACAGCTTTTGCGTGGTTGTGGGAATGAATGTGGGAATATTGTGGCGACGGTTCCCGTGAGACGCAGAAGGCGGAGGCATCTTGACTTTAACAAGGCAATTATTTTTTCTTTATTATACATCAGTTAAAACATACAATAAAACAACTGGAATCAGTTAAAGGAAATTTCATACTCAAACATAATCAAAGCAATACATATTCCAGTTACATCACCCCAATAGTTAAACTGATGCACAATTAAAATCATTCTCCAGTTTAACAACTTTAACAAGCCAACAACAGGCATCCACACACATACACACCAACACAACAGAACAATGCAGGGCCCTGAGGGGGTAGCCAAACACACAAGAGCACACAGCCGCAATCCTGAGTGCCACTACAATATTACACAACCTCCATCGAAGTGTTGTAGTAATACAGCAGTTTTGGGATTTCTGTTTTTGATCCTTCTGCAAAAAACTTCTGAAAATAATTTGGAATGCTTTGTGTGACAAGCTTCTTTGTAAAAATGAACACACAATTTGCAAACACAATGTGATCTGCTAATAAACGGTGAAAAGGTAAACAAAAGGGTATTCATGAATGATATACGAAAAGAATTGCTCCGACACCACCTTAAAGAAAATTTATTTATATAGCTACATCATTATAATTTATAATCACAACCAAAGTTATTTAACATACAATAAAAATAACCAATGCATGAAATTCATTTGTTTTACTAAGAGCTGACAGAGAGAAATCTTTATTTTAGCCCTTTACTATGGAAATGACTCGTAACTGTGTCCAATATAGTTTACATGTTAAATCTCCTGCCTGATGTTGATATAATATTAGGTTTACTAATGTGACACACCAGTTATGTTCATTCAAATAAGACAAAACAGACAATGTCTGTCTTCATCTACGTAGATGAAAGCAACAAGAATGCTTTAAAATATTTTTAAATGCAGTGCTTGTAATGTATGAATCTGGAAGTAGCCACAGATGGAACAGCCTTCTTTATTTCTATTGTGCTGGGAATCAACTGTATAGAAGCCTACATTAACATCTGCCAGCTTAGATACCGGAAGGTCCCTGTCTTCTTCTCTCTCTTTGCTATCTCAAGCTGTGAGGAAATCCAGTGCAGTCACTGAAGAAATTCAAGGAAACTTGGCTGGGAGTGAGTTGGCTCCTGCACGTCCCCCATGAATTGCACTGCTCTATTTGATCCTTGGCAACAGAGACACATTGAACCTGCCTGAACGAAGCCGGGACACCCGGAGCGTTCAGAGAAGCAAAATGAGCCGTGGGAGTTCATTTAATCAGCAGTTCAACTTCTTCTTATAAGCAGTTTGACTTGTGGTCTTCTCCAGTCTGCAGACTGACGTAGTCCCTCTCGGTCTACTATGCAAACGGCATGGTAGCTTTTATTGTCTGTCCATCAGTAAATGTCCCGGGCAGTTCAGTACCCAAGTTAAGGTAAAAGTCACAGCTCCGCTAAAATGGATCCAGGCGCATTGCTTCAGTATGCCTCCAGTCCAACCTTGGCACACTCTGAGGCTGGGCCCATGGATATATGATATAACGGTAAAACATCTCGATCCACAACTTGAGACAGTGATGAGGGAGTAACATTCTTAGCTGCAGGAACATTTGCTGCTGCCTTTCGGATCCCAGCACAGTGTTAGATTGTACTTCCTGTTGGCATCTGCTTATCCACCTCAGCAAGTTATGCAGAAAGCTGAACAGATTGTGGTAAAGTCAGTGACATTTTACCCCTTAGAAGTATTACTTAATCAGTCATATTTCTATGAATACACCATCATGCAAGTTAAACTCAGCATAGATACTCTTTGTTTGCTAATTGAATGTAATTGTAGACAATACTGTATTTTTCTTTATTCCTTTTGTTGAAGCAGTAGAAAGGAATGCTTTATTAACTTGTTTGTATTATTAATTGCTTTGAAAAGAAATTCTTGAATATCAGAAATAGAGTAATACTCCAGCCTGACATAGCGTATATTACAATTTAGGCAGCCAATGCAGGCATCCCATCACTACATGTGATTGCTTAGTCCATCAGTTTTACTTGTTTTATGACTAGCTATCAGAGATCTTCATTGTTGGGTCACGCATTTTCTGTTTGTTTCTGTTTTCATTTCTATTTATTTTCCCTTTATTATTGTGCGGCCATAGTTAAATTCACCAGGGATATTCAGTGGCTAAGTCTACTTGCATATAACCACGCACTTTGTTCCGCTCTCTCATCTGCTTCTCCCTGAGGGACATCTAGCCCTCAACTAACAGATCCAGGCCTGATCCAGTGTATAAACATGGTTGTCTGCATCAGCCCACTCTCAGACCACTGCCTTCAACGGATGGGTTCTGTTTTCTGCTATAAAGACATTATTGTATGCTGTATACAACTGTATTTGATACTCGTATCCCTATGCAGCGTTACTCAAAGGCCTTGGTTAAAATAAAAAGTGACTGCCTTTTTTTCAAGCATGAAATATGCAGTGCCTCTAAGTCCATCTACGGTAACATTCCCTCACAGAGAACAGTTGGTTAACTCCCTCATTATTCTTTCTTTGCACCCTTGCATATATACCGCTCAAAAAAATTAAAGGAACACTTTGAAAACACATCAGATCTCGATGGGAAGAAAAATCATGCTGGATGTCTATACTGATATGGACTGGGTAATGTGTTAGGAACGAAAGGATGCCACATCCTTTGATGGAAATGAAAATCATCAACCTACAGAGGGCTGAATTCAAAGACACCCCAAAAATCAAAGTGAAAAAATTAT
>JAACJT020003307.1:0-10160 GCA_009936485.2 Gymnarchus niloticus | reverse complement strand
GATCACCCCCACCCCCCCACCCCACTAACCTAAAATTAATATGCAGCTAGACGATGGATGGATGCATGGGAAATTGATAGTGTTGCCAGTGTATTTTCTGTCATGCATATTCATCATATTGTTTAGGCTTCAGCCAAGCTGCTCTTCCTATGGGGCAGTGTACAGTATTACAGTATGCCTTTGCCCGAAGGTGCACAGCCCTCTGCAATGACTGGATATCATGCCATCCTCCCTCCCCGCAATGTCAGCCAGCGGCACAGACCACACTGCACTGCTAATTAGCGCTAATTACTTTCTCCCAAGCTGAAAGTGTATTTTCTGTCCTCTTTCATTCAGACAAACCGTTGTGAGGCATCTGCTGTCAGGAGGGCCTTCCCAAACCCAGCTCACTTTAGTAGTTCACAGACTTTAATCAATGCTAATGCTCAGCTCTGGAATGTAGCTTTAGATCCATCCATCCATCCATCCATGCTTCTTCCCTGTGACAGTGTGAACCCACAATGTCTTGGCCATCACGAACATCCCGTCACCTTTATCTGTTTCCATGAAGCAGTTCCGTTTGTCCTTAAATTTGATTGTAAATAATTCCAGTAAAGTCCATATTTCAAGTAGGGATCCATTTAATTTTTAATAATGGGGTTTTTAGGTAAATACATTAAATGCAGTGACAACGGGCACACAAAGACATGGGATGCTGTCACATTGTTTGAATCAGATATCTGAAAGCCCACAGCTGCTTCCAACAGCTGTTTCGTGAACCAAGTCATGTGAGCGGTGATGTTTACGGGCCCCCAGCCAACTGGGAGGTTGCGGGCTGTTTTTCATGTTATAATGAGAAACTGCACAGTGCAGCTCAGACCGAGATGAGACGGGACATCAGTGGCCAGCTCTGGCCTGAACGCACCTGCAGATAAGAATAATCCGAGATGCCTGCAACCAGATTCAACTCATCTACTTTCATGCCAACAAGGGACTGTCTTAAAATTCCTCCCCATCATGCATACCAAACTGGATATTGGGCTACTCATTTTTGAGCTGACTGACCTGGAGCACCTTGATTTACGCAGTGCCACTCTGTGGCAAGCAAAGATCAAGTTCTGGACTTGGAATTTCACTGAGAATTTCGTGCTCACACTTCCTTGCCCCCGTGATAGTTCACCACGTTGCTGATGCGGTCGTGAACATCACTTGCTCTTTGACCACACGGAGAATGTTATTTGCTATATTTCGAAGCTGTGCTTGGCGTTGAATACCTGTATACCAGCTGTAATTAGCATCGCAGTGGCATTTCAGATTTCTGGGTTGTGTTTTCTTGTGTTTCTGTGGTCATGTGGCATTCTCCTCTCAGTAGAAGCTGTGGCCGTCTATACTCTATATATAGGAGCAGTGGGTGGGCTCATTTGGGACCGGAAGAAGCAGGTTCATTAAGCCCAGCTCCGGAGTCTACATTGAGTCTCGGTCCTGCAGACATGACGACCTTCCTGTCATAACTGGTCATTGCAATGCCGTAGCGAGCCTGTTGCATCACCACCGTCCCCTGCTGCACTAGATCCATCGAGCGGCAGCCATTTGGAAGCTCGGTGTTCGATTGCAAGTCAACGGAATATGGGTCACATGATCAGAACATCCTGCAGATTGACTATAGCCGTTCAAGTCTAAGTGTTGCCGCCAGCAATGGCAGATAGGGAAGAAAGTTCAGGGTTTGATTCATTGCCATAAAACATTACTCAGCAAATGATCACACATATGCTGTATTCTGGAAGATGTAACAGCTTAGCCACAAACTGAAAGAAACAAATATGGATAACTGTTTCCATTGATTGAGGAGATTAAGGTTTAGTATACAATGACAATAGCTTATGTTAATTATATTTTGACCATAACTGGCAACTCTCCTGTCTTTCATTGCCACTCGATATCCTCACACGAATTATGCCATTTATGTGTACAAAATTCTACCCATTTTAGCCAAAATTGACCTTTTTCCAGTTTTTAGTAGCAATTTGCAATTTGTCCTTACTGCTCATTTTAATTTTAGGAAATATTACTAATGTATTTAACATCAATGTATTTTTGAATTTGCTGCCAAACAGAATACAAGACAGACGTTCTTATGAGGAAATGATATACGTCTTCGGAGGCATTTGCTGAAGAGCAGCACAATGCAACATTTGGCTTCACTTGTTTGTAAGTTCTTAACTACTAAGGCGGAATTTTGTTTCGCTCACTTTGTTCAACTTTGATTTTAAAGACGAGTCGTTCCACACCATCCAAAGTAATGAGCATAGATCTCTGCTGGAACAGACGACAGACAGACAGACGGACGAAGTGAAGGATGAACTACCATTCATTCATTCATCCCAAGATCGTGGGGAATTTTAAAAAATCTTGTTTAAAATACAACACATTGTTTAATTAGAAACCAGTACGATGATACTCTTTTAATCATGGATTGTCTTGCAACTTAACGACCGATCTGTGCAGATTTTCCATGTGTTGGGGGTCGCACACTTACACGACTGATTTCTATCGATTGTGAACAATTTTTGCTTGAATACAAGGTTTCTCACAAAAGACTACAACGTGAACTGGAGATGAACTCTGAGAAGAATATATATGATATTATTAGGACATAGTAGGTAACGTTGAAAGCCATTAGCTAATACGTTAGCCTATATTTGTAGCCACATTGCAACTGGATAACCTCTTAGGACAGAGGATGTCTTAGTTATAAATACTAAGCTTAGTGTCGTGTCTCAGCTTTTCATGTCTTGAAATGTAATGTTTCTGATTTGCAATGTTATATTTTGTTATATGTACCAGGCCGTGTGATTCTGAGCAGCTCTGCTATTGCACCTGTTGATTTTGTTTTTGTCAGTTTATTACGCATCAAATTCAGACCCCCCCCCCCATCACTGACGTAATCATTTAAGACCGGAATCGCTGACCCGTTTACGCTAGCAGATTTGCTCCTGTCTCCAGATGTGAACTTCAAACGTGTTTGAAATACTACAACTCATCTGGGAGGCCAGAGACTAGAGCCTCTGCCCATCATACACGACGTAATTATTTGCGCCAAGTAACAACTCCGACTGTCCCAAAATCGGCAAACTAGGACAACTGGTGTACACTCACTATGGTTGCGAATCGGAGCTGAAATTGAGGTAAAAATCATGTAGCGTGACCTTCATGTAACCTTAGACACACCTCAGTTACAAAGAATGGCCACCTCCTCAAAGATAGCTAGCTAGATGCTAATCGACAGTTTCATTCTTATCTGCACCTCTTCTCATTTTCAGATGTAGAAATGTCACAAATCGAAACTGACTCTAGACACTGTTCAGCTTTGGGCTTGATATCACCTTATCTTAGACGCTAAATGCATGTAGCCAGTTGTCACTTTTGGCATCTGTAGCTATTCCTTGGGCCTTGCTGGCGGCCAGGCCAAAAACCATGCTAATAATGCCGTGAACAACAAAATACAGGCAGCGTTTCGTTTGGTTTTTAAACATCCGGCCTCATCGCCCCCGCTCCTGCTGTTTGGCCACATTAGCGGGGGGGGGGTGATTCAGCACTCACAGCTCTGTCTGCGCAATGGATCGAGGGTAATTTGTATCAGATGTGTCCTCGGGGCCCCATATTGCCACATCTGAAGAGTGAAGGGCTGTACTAACCGGGGGCATGTCCATTAGCTGGGGCCCCGGTTTGACTGGGAAAATCAGCTGGATCGAAACGATGGCGATGGTAGCTAGTTACTTGAATAACATATGGTGTTGTTTAGCATTTCTTAAAAATTGATTGGCAACGCTCGGGGCTAAAACTTGTACTTCTTTCGTCTGATGCTGTTGTTTCAAAGCAATTCTTTTTTTTTTTTGATATTCTCCATCCTCTGTGGCCTTAACTTATAAAGCTGTGTACACTCAGTGTTTATCCACAGATGTAAACACTTTCACACAGGCTTAGTAAACTCCCCTGGTGTCATCACATTAGAGTCAGCTGCCCAGCATTGGGGCAAGAGCAGACAAACTGAGAAACGGTCAGACGTTGTATGAATTTTGGGCGTTACTCCACGGAGCACAGTTTAAATAAAGATCCAGTAACTGATAACCAACAGTGTTTCTTTACTTTGTGTGAACGTAGTATATCTTGTTCTGTTTAAGAAAATGTTTTTATCTTTTGACGTTGTTTCAGTAGGTTGATTTGACACAAACATGTACAATTCCCCTTTTTAATGCGTTGAACTGAGTCCTGGTCTTTTCTTCATTGTTAGAAATAAACATTTTAAGCAATATACTGTAGGTCTATGAGAAACAGGAAACTGTTAAGTTAATTTAAAGTCACATTGTTATAAGAAAGAGGCACATTGTTGTATAAAACAGCAAGCTAGATCCCATAATTTTAAACTATCGGCCAGTTCCTAATGATAGAAAAATAGGTTTTAGCTAACTTATTGTTTTTTGAATGACCATGACTATCTTGACCACTTCAGACAGCTTTTTGATCTCATCACAGCACTGAGATGACTCTTTTGAAAGTTCTAAATGATGTTCGTCTATGCACTGACTTAGAAGAAAGATGTTTGTGCTACTTGACCTAAGTGTGGCTTTTGACCCTGTCGATCATGCAGTACTTCTTGACAGACTGCAAAATTGGGTTTGACATCAGATACGGTTCATAGCTGGCATAAATCATATTCAGTGATAGATTACTTTGTTTCCATCAGCAATTATGAATCTGAGCAAATAATTCAGTTATGTGGCGTTTCTCAAGGTTCAGTTCTTGGTCCTCTTCGATTTAATTTTCATACGCTCCTTCTTGCTCAGATTATGAACATAAATAATGTAACCTAGCACAGTTATGTTGAAGATTTACACATAGCTCTCTCACCTAACATCCGTAGTCCAATACACTCACTATGTCAATGCTGAGACCGATTTAATAACTGGATGCCACAAAACTCCCTTCAATTGAAGAAGGATAAAACAAAGAATTTTATTTGGAAAAAAAGGAAGATAGACTTAAAATTAACACATATTTAAAGTCCAAGTCTAAGATTCTGTAGGCCCCGAAGACCAAGTTAGAACTATGGGTGTTATTTTAGACTCAGGCCTAAGGCTTTTTAGCCATAGCAAGTACAAAATCAGTAATTCTATCATCTCAGAAAAATAGCGTGACTCAGAGATCTTATGTCCAAAGAAGACCTGGATAAACTCATTCATGCTTTTATTTCCAGCAGAGTGCACTACTGAAATATTCTCTTTGTGGGGCCTTCCTAAAAAGACCATCACAGAACTTCAGATTGTGCCAAATACTGCCACAAAAAAAACACCCGAGCATATAACTCCTATTCTTAAATGTCTTCATTGGCTTCCAGTTAGTTACAGAATTGACTGCTTTTAGTTTTGAAATCTCTAAATGGCTTTGGGCCAAAATACGTTCTAGATATGCTTGAAGAGTACATAACCAGTAGACATCTCAGGTCCTCTGATCACGCTCTGCAGGTTCAGCCCAAGGTGAGAACTGAGATGAGCGAAGCTGTGTTTAGCTGCTGCACAGCCAATGAATGGACACACCATCCTGGTAATATCAGACGAGCCAACGGCAGCCGCTTTTAAATCAAAATTAAAAACACTTTTATTCTGCAGAGGATTTTGTTAGGCCTTTTATTTACCTTTTACGTATTTCTTTAATTTAAGCTTATTATTTAGCCTTGCATTTTTTTCTGTGCTTTTGTCTTTGTTATTTTCTTGTTTCATTTGCTTGATCTCATCACGCATTAAAATTGATTCTAAAACTGTACTACTTTTCTTAAATGTAAAGCACTTTGAATTGCAGCTTTGAATGAGTCATGCTGTACAAATAAATTCGCCTCGCTTTGTTTCGTCCACGAATGTAAATTCGCCTGTGGGAACACTCTGTCTTTTCCGGAATGCCCTAATCCCTAAATCGTTCCACTCAATGCCTTGTGTTATTTATTGGGCAGAGGCTTCTTACATCCCGCTTCAATTAAATTGATTAGGAAGTCAACTAATTTGCATTAAACTGGCCGCATTACGGCAGGTTTAATGTGCTGTGACACAGACTGCCACGATCCTTCCAGCCACTGAAATGGCAGGGAAATTCCAGCCCTTTTGAGGGTGCAACTGACCCAGCATTTTCAGGGGTGTGTGGGTTGTAACTTCGCAGTTTACCTTCTGTATGTCATTGCACCTCTGAAGGCGATTTAGCTCAGGGTATCTTTGCCAGTTTACCAGGAAATAAATTAGCAGCTTCCCTCCCACATCGTCCTAGTCTCCAAGAGAGCAGGAGAGGTGCCTAACCTGGGTTTTAGTGGAAATCTGCCGAGCCCCGTCCTCCTCTATTCCAGGTTTGGCCCAAAAAGATAAACTGCGGCTCCATCTTTCGCTAAAGGCTCCGGTTCTCTGCTCTTCAATAATTCAGAGGCACAGCCTCCAGCATCCCGTCCCGCGTCTCTGTGCTTATTTGCTGCCAGTCAATTTGTGCCCTTCCCCCCCTGCGAGGACAAACTGCCTGCAACCGCTTTCCACCAAAGGCATGAGACCTGTCTTCTCCGGGTGGCCCTTGGGTTCCCAGCACCAGGGTGGTTATTTGATTCTAACTGGCACTGTCAGACTTTAATTTTCATCACCGGCTCTCACCCTCCTGAGAGTCAGCTGTGAGACTGGTTGTTGCTATTTATTTTGAATATACCTGTTACATATTTCTGACTGTTGCTTGTTTCCTTTTATTTGCTCCTCTGTGACGGTGACACTGTAGGCTTACATGATTAAAGGTACAACAGCAAAACCCCATTTTGGTCTCTGACCAGGTCCCTGCAGTTGATCAAGGTGGGCTGGTCAATATTACTGACATACTAAGGAGCTGGACAGAGGGTGAAAACTGCAAGTCCAAAGCCTCATTTTTGACTTGGGGAGTAGACTTGGGGAGTAAATCTCTCTGACACAGGGACTGCACTTAATTTCGTTGTACTCGTTACAATGACAATAAAGATATTCTGATTCTGATTCTGACATCAAAGGTGATTGCAATGCCTTCTCTTTGTGAGACGATACCCTCTGATATGTGAATGATGCCAACTCTGGCACTCTGTAATGTGCTGTTTCTCGCTATCTCTTTCTGTCTTTAGTCCTCTTGGTGTGATGCAGAGAATCGACTGGTAGCTGATCGGCGGCTGTAGTACAACGAGCCCAATTACCGGAAAGTAACGACAGTATAATGAATGTGGAAATAAGGAACAGAGAGATGACTTTATCAAAGGTTTGTGTGACTGCTCTCACACTTCTGAATGTAAGCATTTAATGGATATGATTCAGGCTAAGAATTTAAAGATGTTGTTTAATTGTCTTTGCAGCTCAGTTTAATCTATTAACAGGCCTGGAGGGTTGAAGCCCACCTCCTCCAGGTGTGTGTCCAGTTTGCATGCTGTCCCCATGCCTCACTGGTTTTCTGCCTCAGTCCAGAGACGAGACGCGTGGCTATGCTAAATAGCATCTCTGAGTGTGTCCCTATTTCTTGTGATGGACAGGCATCCTATCCAGGCTGGACCTCAGCCATGTGTCATATGCTGGCTCCAGCCACCCAAACCCTGACCAGGTTTACTGTATTTGCATAGTGTTTTATATGTAATGCTATGTAAATGCGATTAGGACTACAAGAAAATGAATTCCCACTTATGATATCTAAAGTAGTTTGTCTACACATATAAAGTTTATTTTAGAATGGCAGCCCCTTGTGTTACTCTGACCTGTGTTCAGTGCAGTCATATGATGTGACATTCAGGCTTCACTTCAGATATGTTTGCAGGAGGATACCGGGCAAACTCGCATGTTTACAGTGTGGACGATGCACTCAGAACGTCAGACGAGCTCCAGAGCACATTCATCTCCTCTAACTTCCTGCTCTGTTTGGAACGAGATCTAACAGACATGTGGACGTTTCAAAGGGCATAATTAGTGCCACAGTCTGTTTGTGTTGAGACCTTAATGACTACCAGACTCAGTGGGCTGACTGTGGTCAAATCTGGCCAGCATAAGGCCGCTTGCCAGGTCCAGCTTCCAAACATCCTGGAATATCAGCTTGTAGACATTTCTGAAAAGCAGTAGACAAACATAGTGTATGTCTTTGTTTGTTATACGGCATAAGAAGTTTGTCTTTTAACTTTGTCTCCTTTTCCTGATAATCTTGTAAAATCGAAGCGGAACGCCAAGACTTTTTATTAAACCAGGCATGCGTGTTTCTAGTAAATATTAGCACATATTTCAAATCCCCGTCGAAAAGCTCCACAACCCTTTCTCGGATAAGTGGTGGGTGGTTCTGATAGAAAGGACGGTGCCCAGTGTGGTGAATACAGCAGTTTCTGATGTGAAGTGTCTCGTCCTCGTGTAATTGCAGTTCTATAGAAGCATATCGAGAAATCCAAATAAGCTCTTTAAAACCTTTTCATAGCAAATGCCTTCTGGAGAACCACAATAATCTTTTGATCCCCCATGCTGATAGCTGGCTCTCGGTAGCCTGTCTGCAACTCATGAGGTGGTGGAGTCTCTCACCTACGGCTTTATATCGAACACGTTCACACAGGTTTGAGTTTAGGAGCACAGCTGGAATCCCTGGTGTATGGGACAATATTTTACTACCCCGGTGTCAGATGGTGTGAGACTGTACCTTGCAGATTTCAGCTCTGTACCCAGTAGAATCTCCTCAGGACTCTCTGCACGGAATCAGCGCCAAGGTCACAGCAGAATGACTTGGCAGCGACCTCCGTGAGGAATATGGTACGGTCACTTGTGAGCTGCTTGTCTCTCTGAATCTGGGTGCTGCTCTCCTATGGCCTATTTCAGCTTCTGCCTCTCTGAGCCTCACTGAGCCTCATGGACATGGCAGGAAAGTACAATGTATAATTTACGTAATTCCCATGCTAGAAGCTAAAGAAATGTAACAGATTCCTCTTATGACCAGCACTGGTGAAGAGCATAAATAAGTAAGCATGAAACCTCATTATGTCATAAAATTCACCGCTGGTGCAAAATTCCCCTTTTATATAAATTGTGTTTATACAGCTTGAAAACTAAATGTACCCGGAGAGTCTCAAACATGCATTATTTTGTATGTAATAGCATTGTCAGCGAACAGCTTGTTGAAAGCAGATGAATGGACCATTTTGATCAAGCTGACTCACTCAGACAAGCCTTGGTGTGTGAGCAGAGTCATTGCTGGAGTCATCACTGCTCAGATGCTCCTGTCCATATATTTGTTGAATGATCATGAATGATTAGATCCTGTATAAAGTACACTTTGACGTGTTAATGCTGGGGGGGTAGGGTTAGGCTTAGGCTTCCCTAGCCAAACACCAAAGGAAAGTACCTCTTGGAGTAGGAAGGACTCCAATACGCAACCCAGTTGCTAATAATAATAATAAATTATCATTACTTATACAGCACCCTTCGAAAATCCAGTTTCGCTTTACAAAGGAAAAAGAGAGAGTCAGGTCTGATTGCTATGAGAGCTGCATATATATCTGTACTTTAAATTCAGTTCATTTCAACTTTATTTATGTGGCATTTTTAATAAAGGGTTTTGTCACTAAGCACTTTACATATTCCTGAGCCCAAGGTTCCCAGAGAGTAAGGCAAGAGTGACAGTGGCAAGGAAAAACTCCCTCAGGAGGAAGAAACCTTGGGAGGAACCCGACTCACAGGGGAAGCCCATCCTCCTCTGACTGAGAAGCATGGACTTTCCTCTGCCCTCCTGCTCCATTTCTTAGATGGATGCCCAAAACCTAAGAATCTTAAAACACAGCAGACATGCACGATTCCACCGGGGGAAGCTGGGACCCCTGTGTGTCATACGGTCCTCGGGGTCCTTAGTATAAACACACGATGTAGCTATCCTTATCACACAAATAGACTTTATTCATTTCTGTAAGAGTTATGAAGAAGGCTAAAGGTATAGTGGGTGAACCAATGGATGCATGTGTAGCTAGACAGATCCTCGGGTGAACCAATGGATGCATGTGTAGCTAGACAGATCCTCGGGTGAACCAATGGATGCATGTGTAGCTAGACCGGTCCTCGGGTGAACCAATGGATGCATGTGTAGCTAGACCGCTCCTCGGATGAACCAATGGATGCATGTGTAGCTAG
>JAACJT020003306.1:0-10163 GCA_009936485.2 Gymnarchus niloticus | reverse complement strand
GGGGGGGAGAGTGGAGCTGGGGGGAGGGGGGGGGGGGGGGGGGGAGGGGGGGGGGGGGGGGGGGGGGGGGGGGGGGTGGGGTGGGGGGGGGGGATCGAACCCATGTCCTCTAGGTAGGTTAATTGAGCCTCCCCTTCCAGATCGATCACTTTGCCATGTGTCCTCTTTCACCTTCTTCTTACCATTCGTCAAGGAAGGTCGCACACCTGGGTGGGGCATTCATGCACTATAGGGTTCATTTTACATGTAACCCCTTTTGATTCATGCAAACAAGACCTTCTTAAGGTATAGCACCTTGCTTCAGGGTACAAGAGAGATTTAAGGTGAGACTTTCAGCACTTGTTGTAGTATCAAAAGGCAAATAAAGGTTAAAGATCTCTGTGTGTTTCAGGCTGAGTGGATGGACAGATGGAAAAGGGGCAGCAGAAACCAAAGCGCAAGAAAGCAAAACAGGTAAATGCCCCAAGACCCTGACCAGGACAAGTAGTTGGAAGATGGATGGATGGATGGATGGATGGATGGATGGATGGATGGATGGATGGATGGATGGAAACGGGTAAAAGGAGATATTAAATGAGCAGTGAGAGATAAGAAGAAATACTGTTTTTGGTGAAAAACTGCAACTTCCCCAGGCCAAGTTACAAGAAAAGCCAAACCACAAACACCCATTTCTCCCTGAGCTCAAGCTCCTGCTGGGAAAGAGAGACAGAGGAAGCATTAAAAGGGCAGCAGTCAGAAACCGCACGACTGTGTCTCTCCAATTCTCGAAATCCGAGAGCCCAACTATACCAAAGAAAACAGATCCAATGTTTTTAAAAGCTCACCAAGCATTTAACTCCAAGGAGGTTCAACAAACAAAAGGCCTGCTCTTTGGTAGACAGCTAATTTCAGTTTTTCAACAAAAATATTCTAGTGTTTAGGAGTCTCAGAGTCCCAGATTTTGCCTTGAGTACTGCACATCCTCTCTACTGTACATGTGCCACACAATCATATTTCCCTTCCCAGTAGCCAGCATCGACCAGCATCATGTTTAAGAGGCTTGGAGAACACCTGAGGAATGACGTGCAACGTTTCACACAGACAGGGAGACCTCATCCTTCACAAAACGAAGGAGGTGGTGTGTGTAAATGGCCAAACACGTGAGGCATACAGGCAAGACCGTCCAGCTAAAGGATCAACCTGCTATGTGGTATATCTCACCATCGCATCCTCGAGGTCTTTAGCCTGATGCCCCCACAACAGACTCGACTTCGTTAACCAGTCATGAACAGCTAGAATCTATTAGACAGTCTGAAGCAATGGATCTTACCTAACAAAACTCAAACTGCCCCTGTGGATGTGGATGCTTTCAAATCTGTTTAAACTGAAGGCATCAATTCAGACAGCATGGGCATAAAAATAAAATAATACAGACTTTGGTGATAATGAATAGTAAAATGGCTCTTTTGAAGCCCTGTCAGCAATGGTCTTCGCAAAAGAATTCTTGCTCATGCATGACATGATGACTTTTTCATTTGCACTTCCCTCACGTTGAGTCAATAAGGTGTAGGTGTGGATCCTTCCATCGCTGATATAAAGCCAACTGCAGCAAAGGGGGCAAAATCGGCGAGGAAAGTGCCCCGCCCCCCCCCCCCCCCCCCCCCCACCAAAAGCCAGCAGGTTGTCGTTAAAGCACATTAACAAAAACACCAAGGCACTACTTAACAGCTCCCCCATCGTCTGCTTGCCTTCCTAGGTGTGGACACGCTGACGTGAGCTTTGCTGAGTGGCGAACTGCGTTATGTTAGTTCTCTGTTGTTTACTTCACGTTCGCCTTGATCGTACTTAGAAACAGGTGGTCATCTTGTATCCTTTGCAGCCGTTACTTTTTAACAGCAGGTCTTGGACATAAGTACCTGTAGGAGGAGGGGAGTCATTGCATCGTTATGCAGATTTATGTACTGTATAATAAGGAGCATTTTTTTTTATAGTTGTGAAATTATTTTCAGGAATTTCCCGAAAGTGCATCAGACTCTATCAATAACTTTGACACCTGATGGATGAAGGTGTTTAGAATGGTAGCTGATAACGTTCCTGTCACAGATGTTGAAAATTGGTCTGTCTGCAAAGCCGTCATACAGGCAGACACGTTGCCGCTTCTGTGGTCATGTGATGGTCATGTGACATGGCTGTCTGGGGTCACAGACCGATGTACGACAGGGGCCTTCCTTTGAGGACAGAGATGCTCATTCTCTCTTGGTAGAGCCAGGAGGTTGTAAATGCCTTCACGGAGGGTGGATAAATCAGGAGCACAGCACGGCACTGCGACATAACCTTGGTGATCGGTCAGGCTCAGTCCCCTGACCACTCCTGACCGTCGTTTGCAGATCTACACCGGGACAGTGGGTAGCACAGAGTCAGGAACCAAAAGGATCCTGAACACTCATGACTTTTCTTGAAACTATCAGAGTGGCTGGTTCCCATGGCAACGCCACCGGGCCTATGTAAACACTAAATATTCTGACCGTATTTCAGTTTCCTCAAGATCCAAGACGCCTACAGCATCTTTTTTTGGGGGCTCAGAACACAGGTATTGTCATTTAAATCACCGCAATTCACACTGTTGGATGAGCCTGGTGGTTAGAAACGGATTAGGCCATTAGTAGCAGTAAAGTCATTTCAGCGGCCCATCCCGATCCTGCGGGGATGGGCCAACGTCTCTTTTTTAAACGTGCTGGCAGTTTCCCGTTTCTCTGAAACGCGGACGGAAGTGGCGGGTGGGTCTGGTGGTACTGTGTAGACAGGAAAGTGTAGCTGGCCGTTTAACATGGGAAATAATAACGCCCTGCCTTTGAGCGGTGTCTGACGTTCCCGAGGACATCACATGTGCCGGTGCTGAGAGGAGAGACCAAATGTGAGAGGTGCTAGGATCTGAAAACCAGAAGCCCGGCTGCAGAAATGGTATTTGGTGACAGCAGAATACGTCAGCAGTACCAAAACCTCTCTGGGGTCCCGATTATCAGCTGCCTGCCATCCTAAAAACACCACCAATCAACAAAATATTTATTTCTGCCACATTTACTGGAAATGTGGGTATTGTTTGCAGTTGTTCCCCAGGGGGCCGTGTTGCTGGTTGCTGAAGCATTGTGTAGCTTGTGTGTGTTCTCTGCTACACTAACTCTCTCTGCGTCGGTCATGGATCGTGTGTGTTTTTTTTTTTTTTACACCTGGGACTGCTCTCCCATCGCTGTGTCTGACAAAACAATTATGCGATTCCACATGTGATGACTGATTCTTCATCTCTCCTCATTCAGACCAATTCACAAAGAATGATGCAATATAATCCAACAGAAGCCATTATGATCGTATAACAAATACACTTATACAATCCACTACGCAACATACATGTGGCACAAATCATATTCAGACGGCTCCCAAATCCTGCTGTCTTTGGGCAACGTTGCAGTAACATTTTTAAAATTATTTTAATATTAGTTGAATCAACATCTAAACCAAATAGCGTTATGGGGAATACGTACCCGTGTGTAAGGGAATAAAGATAAATCGTTGTTCATACGGCGGCTCATTCTTGATCGGCAGCAACAAAGCGATATAATTATAATGTACTTAAGCGAGGCCACAGACAGAATCTGGCCATCTGCACAGCATGGTAACAAAACGTTTTTCTCTCGTTATACCATGAAACTGCCTCACACTGAGCGGCACCCGGTCAGTTTTTGAAAGACAAAATTTCCAATGTGTATTATCATTAGAATAGTTTTTTTTTTCCGCAAAACTAAAAGGTAAAACAGAGATGTTATTCTCAGCTGACAACAATGACCAAACTGCTCCTGTGTGGACTGGTCCTGACGTTGCTGATAGGCTGAACGTGACCTCAGAGTCTGAGCCATTTACGATGACATATGAAACACAACAGCCCACTCTATCCCTTTCAGCCCATGTTGTCTCACTGTCCCCATGTCCTCTTTCGCCTACTGTTTCATCATTTTGGAAACCCCACCCACCACCTTTCACAAAAACTCAGGGAACAATGGAAACTGTCACAAACTCTCCACTGAGGGATTTCCTGTCCTGGAATTAAACTCCAAATGAAGGCCAGAAACACACAAATCAAAATAAGTATGTAGAAAGGGAAAACCACAGACACATCAGAAAAACACAGCCACATACGTCTTACACTAACGAAATAATCAGTTTGAGTGAAGAACAGCCTGCTCAGTATTGCAGCGATCAGTTTTAACAGTAATTAGTGAATAAGAATGGGGAGGGGAGGCCACATTAACCAGTGGTCAGCTATTATCCTTCTCAGCAAGACAAACAGTATCAAGAATCCTAATCGAGTCCCTGCCCTCGGTTTGTTGGCTTCCCTCATCTAATCCTAATTTTGTTGCGTCATGGACAGCTGGTTGACCATTATTGATTCAATGGTGAATAAACGCAGCAGATAAGCACAACGAGATTGTGGGCCGGACCAGACCCTGAGGCCTGGTTCGCGTGGGGGACGTATTGCTTGTGCTTAAGAGATCGGTTTGCTTACCATCTACATATTCTGGAGTCCTTTGATGTCTCTTTCACCCTCTCATTGTCTGATTCTTATCATCGCAGCAGACCACGGGAGGGAATGAGGCTCGATCCAGTCAGAACCGAAAGCCACCAGTTCGGTTTGCAAACTGACTAGGACCACGTGAAGCCGGACGAAGCTGCCAAGTTGACCACTGAATGTACACATTATCCCGGTAACCCCGTACCGCAAAGTGGTGTGGCGTGGCCCCATGAAAAACGTGCCACAGAGACTCACACCAGCCGGCTCCTTTGAGATCCGTGTAATGAAATACACCCTGACTCTGGCTCCAGGATCGACCCATGAAACCTGCCTGATAGTGGATTACAGCTAAGCTACGTATTTTCCAGCCTGGAATATTGGGAACCTGATGACTGTTACTGTCTAGATTATAGCTGGGGGGGGCTGCGCTACTGGTTAGCGCGCTGAAACCCCAGAGATCCAGCAGGAAGACCTATCGATACAGTAAGACTGAAAAGCACAGCCAGTCACGGGAATTGCTGTGTGTTCCTGGATAAAAATAACCACCACCCACAATAAGAGGATGTGAGCCTGGGACAGAAAGTACAATTGTCTGCAAGGAACAACAACGAAAGGAAAACGTTGAGTGGCTTTGCTGGAGTGGAGGTATGCTCCTCAAAAAGAGGAAGGGCCCAGTGGAAACCACCATGAGGCCTCTGATCAGCTCCTTCTGGAATTCAGCTGCTTTCTGTGTTTCGAGACGTGCTTTTGGAAGGTGGGGGTGCCATGATGGTGCTAAATTCGTTTCTCTGACTGTGCAACCTACCGCTTAGGATTTCTATTCTCTCTTTTCTGTGTAGGGCCAGAAGCCCCAAACAAATCCTCAGCTACAGTCCAGAGCCTGTCTTGATACGTTCATGGCCACCCGACTCCCAGCTCCTTCATGGGTGCTTTAACTTTCAATCTGCCAACCGAACTATCGCGCAAGACGTGAGCGCCCCCTAGTTCCAGCCTACAGAGTGTGGTGCCTCTGCCCAGGGGGGAACCAAGTAAAAGCTTCCCTGCCGTGACAGAGATAAACAAACACTAGCCTCGCTTCCATCAGAGACAGATGAACCAGTCTTTTAGGTTATGTGATTGAGATACCACTAGTCATGTTTTGTTCATTTCTAATGAGCCATCTTGAGGATTGGCGTGACCGTGAACCAGAGAAAGCAAGGCTGTCGGTTTAGCCCATGAAAGAGAAAGAGCCATTTGCGTGGCTCATTTGTCTGCGATTTACTAATTCTCTATCATAAAGGAGAGCAGTTCTGGGCTTGAATGTTCTTGTCAGATTCCAGAAGAAAATAGTGGAATTCACGGTTTAGTTTCATTTTTAGTAAATGTGACTGTCTGCTGACACGCAGCAGCAGACAGTCACATGGTACGCCAATGTGTCAAGGTCGTTCTTTCCTCACGTCATCGCTAACATAAACAGAGACGGCGGTAAATCAGAGAGGCTTCATCAACGGTCTGGCACAAACCGAACTTCAGACAGAGATTTCCTGCCTCTCTGCTCCACTTAGCCAGGGGAACGAAAGTCAGAAGTGGGTGGCACGAGAGCACGAAATAATGCTCTTCAAATGAGTCATGGGACACGGGAATGGTACATAAGCAACAGGGGCTAAGTAGGGTGTCCTCAGAGGGTCCGAGTAAATTATGGACACCCTGGATATGTCTGGACGTGTGCTCCTTATCTCTTTGGAGATAACAGAAAATGGAACCTCCATCTGTCAGAATGCTTTGTGGACATTTAGCAGAAGGAGGGGAAGCAGTATCCTGGGGTACGAGTGTCTTGCTTCCACAGCAGGACCTCTTACACAAGTGTTCAGACCCCTAGCTGGCCTCTGCTGGGCATCACCTTTGCGGATGCGTGGAGCTGAAGAATGATCACCTACCCGCACTGCAGATCCCAAGGGCCCGCTGCTTTGGGCGCTCTGACCCATAGGTCATTTGAGTCAAGGAAGGGTCCCGGAGGGTGTCACTTCTTACTGCCTGTCTTCCAGGCACGGGTCCCAGGCAAATTGCTTCATCTGTGTACCCCTTAGTTTCTCAGGCACCAAAAGTGACAGCAGAAAGGTTCTAACCACGCCAAGGGCAAAGCAGAAAGACTAGTGGCTGCAGAGACAAGGAGATTTCCAGTATCACACTATCATTATAATCAGAGCTCCAGGTGTCGGAAGACCTTGTTTAGCAACAGACGGCTCTCTTACCACACTTTACTATTCTGATGATTACTTAACAAATCTCCCCAAAAGCTGGTTGCAATTATGGCCACGTCAGTTGATTATCTTTAAAGATGCGGACAGGTCAAGTACCCCAGAATGTAATTTTGTGCCCTTCCCATTAGGCCACCCGCTTCCTGACCATGCAGCACATGAGATCCGATCGTGCCTCCTGCATTTGCAAAGCTTTAAATCACTCATTTCCTTACCTCCATTGTTGTATCCGAGGCTGAACCCATCTCCAAAGTGTCGTTAAGAACGTTTGAGGCTAGTGGCAACAGTCAATGAGAAAATCGATAGGAGCAAATAAAAGCAGGAGGAAATTGGTTGTTAGGGATTTCTTCTGCCTTTCACTTACATTAATTAAAAGATGAGTACGTTAATCAGTCTGGAGGTTCGCAGGGTCTGAGGGCTTCAGCGATGTCCCATGATCGTCTCACACACCAGCTGTTTAGCATGGCTGAACCTCCTCCCTATCCTTTTTTTGGACGTAGGGGCACGTAACAGACCCTGGATTTAATCACCAAGATCAGGGTCACTTACATGGTTAACCTAAAACAGGGTTATCAGAATTTACTGCAATTATACTCGCTGATGTTAAGCTCACCGTAAGCATGTCTGCTTAAATACACAACTGTGAATTCCTTTATAAACAGCAGACCTTCTCTTTTTAAAATGGATAAACAACAGCAGCATTTCTGTGGATGATTTCTGGTTAGGTGATCAAGCTAAGGCCTACATAACCTTGTTAAGCCTGGGCCACAGACTTTGACTCACCCCAGGATCAGGCTATTGCCCATAAGATGTCCTGCTATGAAATTCAGGGGGCCGGAGGCCAGGCCTGCACAAAGAAAAGGAGTAATGGGGCAATGTTTTCAAGCAAACTTGTTTCCAGACCATGGTCTATGCTCAAATGACAACCCAGTTAAACAAAACTGAATAAGACAGTAAACAAAAAACACCCAGGGTTTGACAGAAGGCACCCAAGACATCCATTCCATAAATAATCTACAGATGGTTTAACAATGGTGACCACCATCCCCACCAGCTCCTCTCCAGGGTATATCTATTATGGTGGGGGATGGGGGATGACTTCTTCCTGGTGGATGCCTGGGAAGATGCCTATCATTCAGTCATCTACCCACTGATAAACCCCCCAAGGAGAACGGAGAAGTGGCTGTTTTGCATTTAGCCATTTAATTGATGCTTTTGTCAAGTCCAGCTTTTTGTTTAACAAAGCATCCAGCGTGATCTTTCGCCAGAGCAGCTTAGGGAAGCGTAAGTCAAACTCCCACAGCTGGGCCCCTCCATTGCAGGCCTCGAACCAGCAGCCATTCGAACGTGGGCTTGTGAAGTGCGTGTGCCCATGCTTTTCAGTCACGCCAGGGGAGTGTCACCGAATTTAGCCAGAAAGCAGGAAAAGAGAGCTGCAGGAACCCAAACCCTGATACACTTCATTGGAACCCAGTGACAATTAATATACGAATGCATGAATTATGAAACATAGTGCCTATCACTCTCTTCTGGGTGGACTTTTATTTTGACTCCTACTTTGGTCAGTCTGGCTCCTGTGTATTTGTCTGTGTTTGTGTGCGTGTGTGTGCATGACACGAAGGCCACACCTAAACAGACAAGCTGCTACATGAGATTACTTGCCATTTTGTATATAACTGGCGAGCGAGTTGGTAGATTCTGTGGGGTATGTTTTGGGGCGGAGGGGGGTAAGACAACAGAGGTTCTTTGTGAATATCTGCCCCCCCTTCCGGCTGCCTCTCAGCTGGCTCCTCACAGGCAGGAATAAGGGAGTGATTCTTCCCTCCCCCCGCACCAGCCCCAGTTCAGTTCAGTTCAGCCTGGATCGTTGTCAAGCTTAAACAGTTCCAAGACTCCGCCCCTCATCTGAGGCCTCAGTTTCTCAAAGTCGGTGATTTTCAGTTACTTAAAAGGGAAGAGATTACCGTGAGGGTGTCTGCATGTGAGGACAGAGAGTACAAATGCAAGGCAGTCGATTTAAAACCCTCACCCCAGAATGTCGTTAGTAGGAGGAGCTGAAAAATGGGATGGGGCACCACAGCTGATACCGGAACATTCTGGCAAGTAGGGGGTTTCTGTTTTGCAGCGACGGCACCTGGAAAAAAAGCGGGAGCTCAGCCCCAGGACTGAGACAGACACGTGAGTGTTTGTGTGCCAAAGGATATTTACGCATGCAGCCTCGTGCAAATCGTTCAGGGCGAACTTCAGCTTACTGGGGCCTCCCTACGCTGCCACTGGGCTTTTGGTGTGCCAGCCAGAGCGTCTCCGGCAAAACTTACCTGGCAGAAAGACCTGACAGCCCTACGCCTCCATGGAATCACCACCGGGCAAAATCGTCATGTCCAGGGGAAGAAGCGCTGCCGCCTCCAACTTGAGGAAAGGTTAATTCCTTCGGTGGTAAACTGGCATGAAGTCAGGGCCTGCAGACCCTGCAGACACAGAAGGGGAGGGAAGAGTAAAGTCTGCGATGTGCCCAAAAGACTACGCAGGGTGTGGCTTGAAGGTGGCCTTATATGGGCTGTGGGCAGCGGGGTGCGTGTTTGGAATGATGGCCATCCTATTTTGGGAAGGTTCAAGGTTCAAGGGTTGCTAGGTTCTTGCTGGACATTGAGGAAGATCCTGCAACCCTGCAGCCCAAATGAAACAGCAGGGAATCATCTGTTTATGTTTTTATTTAGCTTTAGACACGCACATGTTTGCTTTCCTCTTTCTGTAGGGACATCCCATCAGCTACCGTTTTACTTTAATTATAGACTGTGATTATTGTGTCAAAATCATTCAAAGCAGACACAGCTGAGGGGTTATGCTTCTCAGAATGTGTCTTAATAAAAAGCGCAAGACCATAATGTCAGCTGACACACACGCACACACAGTAGTTTTATACACTGTTCCTTTTCAAAGTCTGATTCTTCAGTTTATAAAAAACCCAGAGACAGGACCGGTTCCTGGCAAGTTCCCCTGGATCCTCCTACGCTGTGATGTTTCCCAGACTGAGGGGGTCTCTGTGAAATACTACGATCCGGGAGTTGACCTGTCAGCCTTAATGGAAACCTGGAGAAGTGCAGAACTTCATCAAAGGAAACTTTCATATTATATTTCACAATGTTTATATATTTACTCCGTATCCTGATAAGATGTTCAAGTGAAACTGATTTCTTTCTTCAATCACTTTGTGCTTCTTCAGCTCTTGTCTCACGTCTTTATGCTAAATCAAAATCTAATTCTTTGCCTTGTCACTGCCTGAATCGCTCTAAACCTAATTACCTGGGCTACACCTCTACACACAGACCCAGGCCATAATTACCACCGCATAATTAGGTTCACTGTGCTCTCTGATAACGTTC
>JAACJT020003305.1:0-10164 GCA_009936485.2 Gymnarchus niloticus | reverse complement strand
TAAGTGCAGTCCCTGTGTCAGAGAGATATGTACATGAAAATAAATAAGGAGAAATATATAAATAAGGAAATATAAAAAGATATCAAAGATATCAACAAAGATATCAACGCCGGTTTATTGCAAATGTTTCTCTGTTCATATTTCATTAACATTTTAGCTAAATCAATGTTCTGCTCATTTTCATCAGCAGTCTACCAACAATGCAAGCGTTATTTTTTTCTTATTATGAAAATCTCCAATAATGGACATCAGTCCTGATTTCTGGAAAATCAGAGGGTAGAATGTCCATGTACTTTACTGAATTTATCTCATCTGTAGACACCTGAAGCTAAGATTTTTTTAACCTAAAAGATTAAATGAAAAATCAGAGATTAACTGCAATAAAACTATTTTAACTGTTTAAAGCTGACTTAGCTACACAAATGAACCATAAATAGTACTTGCATCATATAAAATTTAATTAATGGAGTAAAGACGGAATCACATTGAGTATGACATAAAGTACTGTATATCATATTGAACGTGATATTATACGTTTTCTTTTGGACCCATATAAAGTTACAGGATTGTGAAAAAGTATAGTGTACCTCAGTAATTTCCATAGATGGGTATTTCAGTAACACTGTCCTTTAATTAGCATCTTTAAGTCCACAAATAGAATTAACAAAAGCACTGTTCCGAGAACATCTTTCTACTCTGATTATTCTGACCAGATAATCAGTGGGTTTTCCAGATTTTTTGTTAATTTCCCGCACGTCACGCCTTGTTAAACAAATTAAGGACAAACTGTCACATCCCGGACTGTGTAAATAGACTAAATTCTGTCCGGAATGTCCACTTTGCAAAAGGGAGATCTCGGATTTAATGTTCCAGTTAGTCGAAGTACGATAGGTCTACGTCAGCATTCCCACTTCTGTTTAAAAAGACGCTTACCAGCACAATGAAGTCATTCGGAAAAATGACCAAAAAGGCTATGAACAGTGTAAGGAGATATTAACTAATAAATGAGACTATTACTCCAGTTATGACACATGAAGAAGCTTGGAAAGAGACTGTCAGTAAGATGAAAGCATAGGTAAACGTTGCGTTTCATTAGGGCATTCTATCCTAAACTTTACGGTATTTGGGCTGCGGTATGTATTGCACACCGTTTAAAAAACTGCATATTAGCAAATACTTAAAACCATGTATTGTTCTTCGTACTCAGATTATTTCAAGGTTCCAGTCACTTGGGTATTTAAAGATTTTGGCAGCAGGTCAAGGTAATTAAATGTAAGAACCCCTTTCTTAGTGGTGACATTAGTAGACCATACCAGTAATTCATGTTTTTTTGCTGTGACTGGAGAAGCAATCACATTATCAGAGATACCAGTATCATCACTGGATGAAGATAAGCCTGCTGCAGTCAGGGAGTGAGCCTGTCTGATATATCAACAGCAGTTATACCTACCATGTCCAAAACATTTTTAAAAGGAAATTTGGTATTCAGCATCTACTTTCACAGACCAATGAAGACACAGAGACAGTTGAACGTTGGGTATTAGGGAATGAAACCTTTTGATAGGTCTATATTTAATGTAGGCTAATTGAAACTATTGTGTGTTTTAGCAGGATGGCTTGGAAAAAAAAGGAGAAGGAACAGTTTCAGCTGTATATACTATATTTCACTAAATAAAACAATGGCGTTACATATGTAACCCCTGGGTAAATGCCCCAGAGCTAAGATGTTACATAGCATTAGAGACCCTACAGTTGCCACCATAACAGGCTGTGTCACTTTAAGAACGTAGCGGTCCCTCAGTTTGTTTGAAAGGTGCATCCCTCAGCACGAGGTACGGCAGACTATCCTCAGATTGGTCCACATGGAGAGACGTCATCTCTCCGAGATTTTGATTGGTTAAGGGGTGGGATTAGCAGGCTGGGGGGTGTGGTTTCTCTAAAAGTAGCGATTAGCCGTGATAGCCTAGTGTAAAGGTCTCGAGACGGTGGTCATAGCCTGGCTCGACGTTTTCATTATGGCACTGCGTTTTCGAGAGTTAATCCCAGCTCTGTAGGCTAGTCGGTTCCTAGCACGGGTGGCTCCGAGGGAGACTCCCCCACCCGACGAGCTACCGTCAGACATTACAGTCAGGAGGCGTTCGAGCCGTTCTCCTGGGGTGAGTAGCCCACCTTTACCTCGCTCCTGGGAGTGAGGGCACTGTTGTCACCACGAAGTTAACACACCCATGGCCCCCAAGCTGCGTTCAGGGCTCCAACGGGGGGGTTGGTTATTGGTGCTTATAGCCGGATTTTATGTTGTTATCTTACTGGACCCACAAGAGTAGGACAGTGAATAGTTGTGGTTTCCTCACCCAGACGGGGTCACTGAGAGTTAACACAGGTAATAGTGCTGGAAAACTTCATATTAGCTAATATTAAATGGTGTTTTCTGTAGGGTTGCAAAGGGGCGGTGAATTTCCAGGAACTTTCCATGGGGAGTTAAGCTGGGGAATATACAAACATAAACATTTTGTTTTAACCAAGATTATGCTGCAAGATTTTTTTTAACTACATTTAAGTCCCCCGTTATAGGCTACCCTCCAATTTTGCAAATTTCCAGTTTATTCCCATTAATTCCCGTTAATTCCCATGGAATTCCCAAGTTTCCAACTTTGAAAATTCCCAGAATTTTCCAACCCTAGTTAGGTTAAAAGGGACTTACCTGTAGGGTTGCAGAATTCTGGGAATCTTGGGTAAAACAACCAGATTTAATGCAAATTCAGTTGAATTTGTACCCTGCACTGTGCATTCCTCCATCACATGCACAGATAATTTCTAGAATCCTGCACACTATAGCAGGACTGTTGAAGCCACACTACTGCATTTGAGCCCAGGACTACATCCAGTCAAGTAAGTTTTGATGATATTACAGGGTTAAATATATTTGATCTTTGATATTAAACTTTAACACTAGCAAATTCTAAATCAAAATGTGTTTATACAGTAGCTAGCTAGCCAGTAATTCAAATGTGCTAAATATCAGCTAGCTAACACCGTTTCATTGACAATTTAACCTCTGGGACCTGATCACCGCACAACATGTTGATTGAGTTTAAAAACAATAACTCATGAACCCTTTGACGCACAGAAATCATACCTTTACCTTCAGAATCACAAGATGCCAAACTTGACAGCACTAATAGTGATATCATTGTGTAACCAAGTGCTTATGAGTAATTATGTGTGCATAAAAACACCCCAAAATAAGCATCTGCATCAAAATGCACTGCTTATCTGCCACTGTGCATAAAATATCAAAATGGATAGGCTACCAAGGCTTGTTATCATGGTGCAAGCTAGCTCATCTGTGATGCTGTTTCTTCTGCCTTCTACCAGCCAGTTTTCTGTTATCATACAAGAATGTAGGTTATATTTTGATTTAGCATGCTGTTTGAGGAGTGTTCATCTAGTCATCTAGCCTATTTCTGTTCATTTATCCAGCATCAATTGTAAAATATTTTTAAAGACCATTCCAGTTGTTTAGCTAACTTCTTATATATACAGTGGATATAAAAAGTGTACACACCCCTGTTAAAATGCCAGGTTTTTGTGATGTAAAAAAATTAGACCGTGATAAATCATTTCAAAACTTTTCCCACCTTTAATGTGACCTATAACCTGTACAATTAAATTGAAAAACAAACAAATCTGTTAGGGGGAAAAATATTTAAAAAAAGGAAAAAAAGAAAAAAGTTGGTTTGTGTAAGTGTGCACACCCTTAAACTAATACTTTTAAGCACCTTTTGATTTAATTACAGCATTCAGTCTTTTTGGGTACACACCTGCCATCAATTAAAGTGACTCTGATTACCCCCAAATAAAGTTCAGCTGTCCTAGTAGGATTTTCCTGACATTTACTCAGTTGTATCCTACAGCAAAAGCCATGGTTCGTAGAGAGCTTACAAAGCATCAAAGGGATCTCATTGTTGAAAGGTATCAGTCGGGAGCAGGGTACAAAAAATTTCCACGGCATTAGATATACCATGGAACACAGTGAAGACAGTCATCAAGAAGTGGAGAAAATATGGGACAACATTACCGAGACGTTACCGAGAACTGGACGTCCCTCCAAAATTGATGAATAGACAAGACGAAAACTGGTTAAAGAGGCCTACAGCAACACTGAAGGAGCTGTAGGAATTTCTGGCAAGTACTGGCTGTGTACTACATGTGACAGCAATCTCCCATATTCTCCATATGTCTGGATTATGGGGTAGGGTTGCAAGACGGAAGCCTTTTCTTAGAAAAAACATCCAGGCCCGACTAAATTTTGCAAAAAAATACATCATCTCCCAAAAGCATGTGGGGAAAATGTGTTATGGTCTGATGAAACCAAGGTTGAACTTTTTGGCCACAATTCCAAAAGATGTTAGGCGCAAAAACAACACTGCGCATCACCAAATTAACATCATACCCACGGTGAAGCATGGTGGTGGTAGCATCATGCTTTGGGGTTGCCTTTCTTCAGCTGGAACTGGGGCTTTAGTCAAGGTGGAGGGAATTATGAACAGTTCCAAATACCAGTCAGTTTTGGCCCAAAACCTTCAGGCGTCTGCTAGAAAGCTGAAGATTAACCTGATTCAACTGAAGATTCAATTGAAGGAATTTCACCTTTTAACACGACAGTGACCCCAAGCATACATCCAAATCAACAAAAGAATGGCCTCACCAGAAGAAAATAAAAGTTTTGGAATGGCCCAGCCAGAGCCCAGACCTAAATCTAATTGAAAATTTGTGGGGTGACCTGAAGACGGCTGTGCCCAAGAGATGCCCTCACAGTCTGATAGATTTGGAGCGCTTTTGCAAGGAAAAGTGGGCAAATATTGCCAAGTCAAGATGTGGCATGCTAATAGACTCCTACCCAAAAAGACTGAATGCTGTAATTAAATCAAAAGGTGCTTCGACAAAGTATTAATTTAAGGGTGTGCACACTTATGCAACCAGGTTATTGTACGTTTGTTATTTTTATGTTTTCCCCTCTAACAGGTTTGTTTTTTCAATTGAACTGTACAGGTTATAGGTCACATTAAAGGTGGGAAAAGTTTTTAAATGATTTATCTTGGTCTCATTTTTTTTACATCAGAAAAACCTGGCATTTTAACAGGGGTGTGTACACTTTTTATATCCACTGTATGTGCATGGCATTGCATTAGTGTTTTTTACAAGCTTTTTTTTCTCATCTTATTCTACAGAAGAATGCCACGTGCCCTATCTGATGTGTGGATACATTTCACCCCAGCCAATGTAGAAGGAAAGGCTTTGTACATTTGCAAATACTGTGCAAAGACCTATGTTAAGAATGCCACAAAGATGCAGCAACATGTAGCCAAGTGCCCAAAGTTTCCCAGGGGCTCAAAACAAGCAACCCCAGACAAGAGTTCCTCTGCTTCCATTCGAAGTGAAAATGATTCAGCTGCATCAATTTCAGACACCTTCTCACCAGCTCCTGGTCACTCTGGGATCAGAGGATTTTTTGACTCGATGGATGAACGTAGCCAGAGAAATGCTGATGAATGTTTTGCACGAGCAGTGTATGCAACTGGCTCACCTCTAATGCTCACAGCCAATGTCTATTGGAAGAGATTTCTGAATGTTCTTCACCCAGCATACACACCTCCCACCAGACATGCTTTATCTACTCATTTGCTGGATGAAGAGTTCAACAGAGTGCAAGCAAAGGTCAAGCAAACCATTGACAAAGCAGACTGCATTACACTCATCTCTGATGGGTGGTCGAACGTCAGGGAACAAGGAATTATCAACTACATCGTCACCACTCCTCGACCAGTGTTCTATAAGAGCACAGACACAAAGGACAACAGACACACAGGCCCCTACGTTGCTGATGAGCTGAAAGCAGTCATCAATGACCTTGGACCGGAGAAGGTTTTCGCACTTGTGACTGACAATGCTGCGAACATGAAGGTTGCTTGGGCACAAGTGGAGGAGACCTATCCTCACATAACAACGATTGGCTGTGCTGCCCATACTCTTAATCTTCTCCTTAAGGACATCATGGCACTGAAGACAATGGGCATACTGTACAAGAGAGCGAAACAAGTAGTGAAATATATGAAGGGCAACCAGCTAGCTTCAGCAATCTTCTTCTCAAAGCAAAAAGAAAAAAATAAGAGCACCACACTGAAGCTCCCCAGTATCACTCGATGGGGTGGGGTTGTCATCATGTACGAGCGTCTCTTGGAGGGGAAGGAGTCTCTGCAAGAGATGGCCATATCCCAGACTGCAGCCATCGAAAGTGTCATCAAGAGAATCCTGCTGGATGATGTGTTCTGGGAAAGAGTGACTAGCAGCCTGAGAATCCTCAAACCAATAGCAGCAGCTATTGCCAAGATAGAAGTTGATGATGCCCTCTTGTCAGATGTTCAGTGTCTGTTTGCTGAGCTCAAAGAAGAAATCCAAACTGCCCTGCCCACTTCCCTGCTGCTCCAAGCAGAGGAAGCCGCATTGGTCAAATCGATGGAGAAGCACCAAGAGTTCTGCATGAAGCCAGTACATGCAGCAGCATACATACTGGACCCAAAGTATGAGAAAGGCATACTCTCTGGTGAAGAGATCAACAAAGCTTATACTGTTATTACTACCATGTCTCACCACCTGGGTCTTGATGAAGGCAAAGTTCTCGGCAGTCTGGCAAAGTACCGTACCAAGCAAGGCCTTTGGGAAGGGGATGGGATATGGCAGTCGTGCCAGCACATATCTGCATCCACCTGGTGGAAGGGACTTTGTGGATTTGAGGCCCTTGCACCTGTAGCCTCCATCATCCTCCAAATCCCACCAACATCAGCCGCCTCTGCGCGCAACTGGTCACTGTTTGGGAGCACGCACACAAAGGTTCGTAACAGGCTCACGAATGCAAGGGTCGAAAAACTGGTGGCCATCCGGGCAAACCTAAGGCTCTTTGAGCCTGACACAGAGCCTTCCTCAACAAGGTTGTACAGTGACACCGAAGATGAAGACGAGGCAGATGTCGAGGAAGCAAACATGGAGGATATTGATGAGGTCCAGGAAGAAGCCATTGAGACCTAAAAGGTTTGACAGGAAAAATGCAGAAACCAAAGGCTTGAGAGAAAACGCTTTCATTTTACATTTTGAATGGGACTGTTTTTTTGGGGGGGGGTCATAGGGAATGTGTTTTTTTGTTGTTGTTCAACTAAAGACATGACTAAAGTTCTACTCACAAATTAAAGTCAAAAATGTAATTTTTTAACTTTGTATTAGAAATGCTTGCATGCATGTCTGCTTATGACAAAGCAAAATGTTTGTATATTCCCAATCTTAACTTCCCATGGAAAGTTTCTGTTTCCGGATATGTACCGGATATTTTCCACCCTTTTCCAACTCTACTTACCTGTCATATTATTTTTATTACCTTGGTAGTTGAACAACTACTACGTGTACTTTTGTTGAACTGACTGGAAGTAATACCCTGAAGTAACACTCCAGTTGTGTGTTTGTTCTTTTGTTTATATTATTTTGCCTAAACATTTTGGTTAAGCTATATGAAATCATATAATTTATTTCATTTCTCCTCTTTGTCAGTTTAATGCATAGGAACTGTTTGAAGCAGAGGTTTTACCGTTGTAGAGTTAAGGGTTATAGGAATTCATTCCCATTGTCATACTTAAAATTTTCTTTTATTTATTTTTTTTTTGAAGCTGCATTACCGAACGCACTGTTAAAGGTTAGCCCAAGTAGAAGTATAGAGTGTGTTTAAGTTAAAGAACCCAGGGCGCTGTATGTCGTGGTAACCGATACTACACAAATGGATATATACAATATATGGAATGTCATTTTGAACATGAAGAATTTATTACGGCGCTGTACAGGTGTTTCCTAAAACGGGAAACTGCACACCTTCAGCAGAGCTCTTAAGATATGAGAAAACTTGAAAAGTAAATGGCTTTTTTTTAAAACAAGCAACTTCCTGTAAGCGGGTCTTCCTCTTTTTCGTCGCTTAACGATATTAGTTTACTTGTCTGGAATATGTAGGTGAAATGAAATATAGAAATGAATGCAATGCTTTCATAATCGTTCACGGGTATCTTCGACTATACGTCAATGTCGCATGGCAGTCTCCACACAGTTGCTATGTAATATTTTAATCTGAAACCAAAAATGAAGGTAAAACTGGAACTGTCAGCTACGCATGTAAAGCGCAGAAAGAAATCAAAGATGTACACAAAAAAAGTCTCAGAGTTATGGGTGCCGTGATTAATTAACCTAAAACGTGCCATATATTAAAATATATGCAGTTACTTTTGACATTTTAGTTTAACACGTACATTGATAATACTGAATATTACCTAGTAAACTATGCGCCATGATTGTCACCGTCTTGTTTAAAATAATCTACTGCAAAGGGATGTATAATATAGCCCTATATATAAAACATTTTTTAAAAAAAAAAAAAAACCGCAACCTCCCAGCAAACAGGGAACGTTCCCACAGCTTTCAATAACGTTCTCAGTAGGTTCTCAAAAGGTTCGGTTGCAACGTTATGTAGCTAACGTTCCTGTAACGTTCTTAAAACGCGGATTGGGAAACTAGGCCAAAAAACGAGCGCTGTAGGAACGTTCTTAGAACAACGTTTTTTCAAAAACGTCCCTGGAGCGTCCAGAAAACTGGACATAAACGTTGCAACAACCTAAAAATAACGTTTTATAAACGTTCGGCTAACCCAATATTACCTAGGCTGTAGATTACGGTTTAACTAGGTGTTTCTTTTTACATCATTCATACAGGAATTCATCATACATCATAGAGTAATTATAGGACAGAAATTAAGTTAAAGTGTATATTTGGGGCACAACCCAAGTTTCCTGGAAATGGACACTGACCATTGGAATTAGGACGCATGTAGATCCCTCCCCTAGAAGCACCCGTCCTTTCTTTGAAATCATGAGTGAATGTCTTCTCGCAAGTTGGTTGTCTTTTGAGGTAGTTTTTGCAAAACGTCACATTTCCTGTCGTTTAGAATAAACGCATAACTGAAACCCCTCCACATACCAAACGTGGCGCTATTGGAATGGACGGGAACTGCTAAGCAGTCTGCTTCATGAGGTAGGAGTGCATTAAACTTGGGTCATCGTATATCATTTATATATATATTAGTGACTGTCTCGTATTCTTTACATCTAGTGTCAGATTAACGTTTCACTTCATCCTTAAACAGCCAGTAGTACATGGAAAGCAGCTACAGATTTCAGTGATGGGGACAAGCTTAGAATATTTTTATGTCACGAGATATAACTAAGAATTCGGAGTAGTTTCGTTAATAAATCTGGAAGTCCCGCTAAATCATGTATTTGTATTGTGCATATTTAATGTGTGAAAAATGTTTTTCTCTCGTAGACATGCGCATGTCAGTTACACATTTGCTGTTTCTGTCTGTGGTCTGTCATAAGCATATTTATGCAGACCATACTGGTATGTATTTTTTTTTCCCCCATCTGGTTAAGTGTTCTGCCTAGGGTGTACTCGTTTAACGTTCATATGTTACACAGTTAAGTCAAGCTTTAATTGTACATGTAACAGCAGCACTGCATTCATATGGTGACAATTTCATCAGGCAGAAACAGCACTACTGAACCATATGAAAATATGTCATCTCCCTCCTTGAGTACTGAAGAAATCCCAGATGAAGCAGAGGAAGCTGAAATGAAATGTGACACTGAAGATATTGATTATGTATGTATTTCTACTGACTTTCAGTGGTTTCACACCATTTAAAATTGGGGGGTCAAAAACAAACTCTCATCTCGGACGGCAGTCAGTGCAGGTCCAGGATTACTGAACCTTTTACATTGCTTACATCAAACATCTTAGCTGTTCTAATGCTTAGTCATGCAGTATTCAAGAACCTCCTGACCCCACTTGTACGCAGTATGTTTTCAGTGGCAGTCACATGATTCACAATTTGGAAAAGTGGGTTGTTCGTATTATCAAGCAGGTGTACCTAATAAACTGGCCAATGAATGCATATAAAATTACCGCATTAATAAATCACAGGTAAAATATATATATATATATATATATATATATATATATAAATATAAGTAATGGGTTTTTTTTTTTTACAGGTTTGTATAACATTATATACAGAGT
>JAACJT020003303.1:0-10167 GCA_009936485.2 Gymnarchus niloticus | reverse complement strand
AGGGTGGGGGGGGGGGGGGGGGGGGGGGGGGGGCGGGGGGGGGGGGGGGGGTGGGGGGGGGGGGGGGGGGGGTGGGGGGGGGGGGGGGGGGGGGGGGGGGGGGGGGGGACGGTCAGAAAGCAGCCCTGTGTGGACTGGAGTGGGTGAGGAAAAACAAGGCCTCACCCGTTTCATATAAAACACCGCCCCCTTCAAGAACAATCAGACTGCAACACTCGGCCTCTGTCTGGGGCTGGGGGTAATGTGCAGAAACACGTACAGCAGTTTAACCATGACAGTTATTTTATCAGGCACGAAAGAATATGCTACTGGCGATGTATTCTTGGTTAAAAGAGTGTAAAGATCTCAGGAAACAAAGAGCAGAGTGAGACATTTATCCTGTATGCTGGTCAGGTGGGGATATATGATTTTGTATATTAGTTAGGTATGTACAGTTTTATTCTGTATTCTAGTCTGGTATGCATACAGTAATATAATCTTTACTCTGGCCAGGTGTGCAAAAACCAGCTGGTTGTAAACACTAGCTAACAGTTCGTATCCGTGTCTTCTCATGTGGAGAAGGTTTGGCATATTGGAGGGGTATGGACTGGATGTACAGGACCATCAAGCATTCTCTTTTGATAATGTGGGAAAATGCCACAAACACGCAATCTTGGAAATGGGGATGCAAGAAAGGGCTAAGAAAGGATGTAGTTGTGAGCTTCCTGTAAAGAAAAGGAGTTAATCACACACTCAGTTAATCAGGCTGTAACTCACGTCTCTTTGATGGAACAGCCTTCCACTTGTCACATCACGTTCCCGGTACCGTGCTCTGCAGTTCACTATTTCACAATAAAATCATTAAAAACAGGATTTTCGTATTTGTAGTTTGACTTTTTAATATGCTATTGGTCCACCATTATACTTGCATTTTTGCTTCATGGATATATAGACAAATAAAATTTTCTGCTCTTTCCACGAGGTTTTGAGTTAGGAAGAGCAGTAATTCCAGTTCTGTCATAGCTAATATGGCCATTTTCATAATTTGAGCCCCAAGAACCTTCTGTTTGTGCTGCTCTTCCTCTATTGACTGACTAATCATCGCATTAAGCACAGGTATTGTTAACTGACTAAGTGTTTTGAGTGAGTGCATATATGTTCAGGCATTAGTGTATCCAGAGGGTTCTAACTAGCTTTTAGCATATGCTAAGCTTGCCTATAATGTAGTTGTGGGTGGGAAGGTTGCAAATTCAAACTACGGCAACCCACTAAGCCCAGATTCACTTGTGCCATAAAAAAAAGTCAAAAAGATATTTTAGCCAAACATACCAGTATGTCTTCACCGTCTTGGAAGTCAGGAAGAGCTACAAATTTATGCTAGCGATGCTTTCTCCATTTTAGCTTGGTTTTCCTTTATATTCTGCGACCCTGGTATGATTTTAATAAGGCAGTCAGAGTTGAGCTCATGTCCAAATGAAGGAAGGCCTTGTCTGAATGTTGATGCTCAGTCAGATAAACTCTAGAGGATGCCGTTCTGCATCGTTGTAATATCCCAACACTTTGCCATTTCTGTCTTTTAAAATAGTGCGAGAAATTCACAGCCACGTGAAAGGAGGAATGAGAGATGGAGAAAGGTGAAAGTAAAAATCTGCCATTTGTCTAACAGCCTCCTTTGAATTAATTCGATCAGCATTAATCTGTGGCCTCATTTTGAAATTTGAATTGAAAATGGTAACAAAGTACAACTCACTTTGTCCTATTGTCCTCACTTCCATTTATATGTGATCTTGTTGCCTAGCAACCACATTTTTTCCCCTGTCTTCAGAATGTGAAGATTCCCTTTTTTTACTATGCCTGATTTTTTTCAAGGGGCAAATATAGTCGTATGATAGAGCAGATTCCTGCTTTTTTAAACTCTTAGAAACCACAAAAAATGCACCACATGACCTACTTTAAGAGCCAGTCTTACATTATTTAAAACTCAATCGAAACCTTACTTAACATGCCAAATTCAATTAAAAAGAATTCAACACATCCTCCGTGAAATTTAACAAGACCTAAAAAGCAGCTCATCAAAACAAAATCATGACTTATTTGTGTCTTCCTGAGCAGCTTGCCATCATGTGACGCTGGTTGTTGGTCGTTCTTCTAGACCAGGTGGGTTTTCTGTGACTCTGATTACGGCCTGGTAGATGTGAAGGTTTGTGAAAACTGGAACTGCTGCGTTGATATACTCTGCAAAAATGCTAAATCTAAGTGACTGTGAGTCTGTGTCAGTTGCGAAACTCAAAATGAGCTTGGCGTGACTTTACTGATTCTGGAGAGCCGCTGTAGATTACTGACAAATGCAAAATGTGTTCATGTGACTGATGGAATGATGCAATACCAGACATCGATGAGTTTTCCTTTCTGTCATGCTGTTCTTCACCTTAAAATAATCTCATTTTTATTACTACGCAGTTCTGATGTAACTCATTCATTCATCCATCTTCCAAGCACTAATCCTGGTCAAGGTGGTGAGGTCCTCATGTAAACCTTGGGGTTGAAAGACCTTTTTTAAATTATTATTAAAATATCATTTTCCCCATTGCTGTGTACAATCTTTCCTGTACCACTGCAGAAAACATCATCCTCACACAGCACAGTCTTCGTGTGCCCACGCCTGACTCCTGGCATCGTAATTAGGAACGGCGCTCAGCAGGAGTGAGGTATGAGATCAGAGAGGTGTGAGTGGAGTGGAGAGAGCTTCTGCAATCGCACGTCTCTCCCCCGTGGTCGCTCCAGCAGAGGATAAGGCTATGTGTAAATTCCCCTCAGCTGATTAGCGTGTGTGGTACGCAAGGAGGCTCATTATCTACTCATTATTTAAGATCACATAACCATCCTGTGATGTATATTTAACATACAGTGCCACTCAAAGCACAAAGCATCGAGGACAGAAATCCCAGTCTTTCGGGACCAAAACATTGCATTTTTGACAGTTAGTAAGGATGTGTTCAGTTAACAAAAGGTCTGAGGGAAATCCTGGCCTGGAGCCCAGCCAGAATCTCAGTGCGGTGTCAGTGGATGCTTCTGGATGCTTCTGCTTTTTAAATTGTGTATAATAGTCATTTTAGACATTTTGTTTCAGGAAGGATTTTAGAAAAGTTTGTACATTTTGTGTGTTTTTATTTTTAACATGCTACAAGGGAAAAAGACCTCGGACAATAATGATGATGTGTTACCAGTTCAGATTTCAACTTCTGAGCAGTCAGATTTGGGAAATAAATTGTGAAGCGGCTGTCCCTCCCACCACTTCCTGTAAATCTTGGCTGATATGGAAAGGTGGAGTGTAGCCCACATCGAAAACATCGCCTGGAGGAGCTCTGATAACCTGTATGACGTGAAAGATGAAAAGGCTTGTTTTATAACCCAAAACCAAACTTACTGTCAGTTGATTGGTTATTCCTACGGTACTCACAGTGGATGATAAAGCAAGCAATCAAATTTTGGTGGAAGTGGGGCAAGAAACCTCAAAGACAAATCAGAGCTTCAACAGGCACAAAGAGAACACAGAAGCTGGAATCAGGAAACATTTAACCATTTGAGTTGAAAGTCATTAAAAACCATTAAAACAGCACAGTAAAAAGTCAGAAAACATAAAATCTCCCCAAACACTCATGCTAAAATGATGCATGCTTATTATTATTATGATGTTTTTTAGTGTTTTGACAATCCGTATGAGTTTAGGGAATTTAGTCTGCTTTGGAAATGCGCTCTGCTGAAGTGGATGGAGAGTTGTGCATGCCCCCCCCCCCCCATCCCCTTGTTTCACACCATCCCCAAAGGTAACGAAAGCAACATTTTAAAAATCCTTCAGCACTCTAAGATTTTCTGAAGATTTCTCACGAGAAGGAGAATGTGTGAACCGTGAGTCAAGCACCAAGTCTCATCCTTTGTCTGGGAGCAATCTTGTTTTAATCTCGAAAAATTAGCAAAGGAGAAAAGCACAGAGGTCTCACAGTCATTGCCCCTTTCCCTTGGGAAGCTGTCAATGTGTGTGTGAACTGAGAGACCCTCAGGTGTTGCTTTAATTTGGTCCAATAGGCTGCTCTCTGGCACACAGGAGCTTAAAGCTGAGCTTGAAATTCCTTTTTGTTTAATTATCAGGCTTCATTGATTCCAAGACGTGGCTTTTCAGTTGAAGCACCAGCTGAGGTGAGTTGAAATTGTATCGACTGGCCTAGTTTTACACTCATAACCCTCCCCCAGCCTTGCCTGGTGCTGTACGCCTGAACGAAAGACAACAGCGGCACTGAAAAATAACTCATCGATCTCCAGTGAGAATCCACATATTAAAGCTACCAGCAATGCAGAAATGGCTTCAAAACAGCACTGAACTGCAGTGCATCATGTAGAGGCTGAATGTTTATGATGCCTGAGGAGGAAAAGAGAATTTTTAAGTCTAGTGCAGGGTTGTAGCAGTCCTTCCTGCATGATTTCAAGCCGAAAAACGTAACATGTGACAACCAAAATAAAACCGTTAGAGAACATTTCAGGGAAGATAACTCAGCCATAGTAAAGAAACCTTTCCAAAACTGAAGATGGCCACATTCAATAGCACAATTTCTACTGTCCCAGAAGACGGAGAACAGAAAATATTTAGTAGTGCATGCCACAAAACAAGAGTTAAAAAAAGAAATAATTTGTGTTTAAAATGCTGCAACTTGTGGGTGGGGGGCTATTCTAATATTTGTAAAATTTGGCAAAGCTAACTTCTAGGTGCCATCTGAAAGTGGAAGCTGTGGAGCTCTGCAAGGGAGATCCAGGAACCAGAAAACTGCTGATGAAATTTTGGGAAACGGAGACCGTCACAAGGAGAGGGTGTCTGTATGAGAGTGGTGACGTCCCCGGGGACGGTCCCTGGTGTCGCTCATAACGAAGCCATCCCCACTCTCTTGGCAGTCAGGCTAGGGACAGGAAGCACTTTGTCATGTCAGAAACTCAACCTCGCAGGGCAACTCATTAAAGGGCTGCGTGGCATGCATACGCTAAGAGCTAACGGCGTGTGGAGGCTCCAGGGTCATGGGTTGAGCTCATGAGAGTGACATATAGAGGTGTGGGAGGGGCTCCGAGGTTTTCCAAAATGCCTGCTTGACTTTGTGTCGCCCAGTGAGGACACACTGGCATATAAGTTCATGCAGGATTTTTCTTTGCACAGACATCCTGACCATTCATGCAGAATGAGTTCCTTGTGTTTGAATTTAAAATTTGCAAGGAAAACAGGGGGGAAAGCCGCTGCTTGATTGGCTAGGTCATAAGCTTGTAATAATACATGAGAACAGCTACAGTAGTGAGTTTGCCTGTGGAAGCCGTACATCCACACAGTATCACCACGACACTGGCTCTGTATTACATGAACAAATTACACAGCATCGATCACAGACACGTTTCATTTCAGCTCACTCCGTTCTGGTGGGATGGGCCCAGAACGTCCCCCTTCAACCACACTGAATCCTGCCCTCTTACAATCTCCGCCCCTTGTGACATCACCCACTTCAGGATTGGTCCAGCAGCAGATGTGTCAGCCTGGTGCAGAACCATTTTGGAATTTAGGGGTCTTTCCAATGCAGCACAGCATTTTCCCCGTATTTGCGTGGGTATAAGGTCAAGTATGTGCAAGTATGATCTATTTTAGGCACCACTAAATGCCGTTTATGTATTTTTCAGTCAGTCACTTCCTCACACATGGAAATTTTGAGTAAACAAAGAGAGAAACCTGCAGTTAGATTTCGATTTCGGCCCCTGGGACTGGAGATTTTCTATGCTCAGGCGAACAGTCACGTTGACACCTTTCAGTTCCTTTGCATGGCAGTCCGAGTCCATAGGGCCCCTGGAAGGCTTTCAGACCTGAGGCCAGGTTCCTCCCCGATTCACTGACTGGACCCCTGACAGTCATGCAATGAGAGCATATTTCCACTCTCTCCGCCTGGAGCGGATGCTTGGAAAGGGTGCGCATGCGTGTTTAGGGGGAAGTGGGAGAATAACGGTGGTGATCTCCCCCCAAAGAGAGCTCCAAACGTGGTGAAGCAATGAAGAAGTGGAGAACCCTCCCCACTGGAATAAGTTCCATTTTACTTGTAGTTAAAAAAGCAAATGGCATCTCCCAGAGCTGTGAGTGCTGAAGAAAGTCTCTGAAATGGCAGCCTCTAGTGGCCAAAGAGGTGTGCAACAGTGCAACATGGCAGCATCTCATACGAATACATAAATGGATGGAAAAAAAGGATGCAGGATTTCATGCCATTTACGAGGCACCATCAGCTGGATCTCCTGTTCATCTTCACTCTGGGTGTTCCAGCATGCTACAGGCAAACACGTCATTTAGGAGTGCTCTGAGAGCTCTTCTAGTAATGAAAACTCTACATTTTCAACTATAGTCACAGGTAACCACATTTCATTTCATTTCATTTCATTTCATTTCATTGTTATAAGGACAAACATTAGCAGAAAGGACACAATTGACATAATTCTTTTATTGTTAGCATCTTGTCATTTAGTCTTTAATTATATTCCTCTGTGAGTAATCAAAGCTGTGAGGAAGCACACTGTTGAACTGCAGTAAAATTCATGGCCCTCCACATGAATAATAAAACACAGTGTCCTGTTTTAAAGTAAAATCAGGACACAATCTCTCATGTTGGTTTTGCGTACACCCCCCTCAAGAATAACCTCCCTGCAAAAATTGCTTGTTGTCCTCCCTCCCCCCTGCAAAAATTGCTTGTTGTCCTCCCTCCCCCTTCAAATATTGCTTGTTGTCCTCCCTCCCCCCTGCAAAAATTGCTTGTTGTCCTCCCTCCCTCATGCACAAATTTCTCATAGCCCCTCCCCCACCCAGCACCCTCGGTTACTCCCAGCGGAGTCACTGCGTCTACCCTGGCCACCTCGTTGTAAATGGTTGTCTACGCCCCTGAATATAATCCAGACAATAATCAAACTGGTTATCGCTAAATGCCACAAACATATTAAGAGTGCCAAGCGGGGAGAGTTCGACAATAGACTGGTGGTGTAAATCATTTACCAAGACCTTACTGACGCATGTAGGACGTCCAATATCATGGCAGCGATTTTGAGCTGCATGCAAGGACAGCATGAGAATGTGCACGATGGTAAGTGGCGTTTAAACCAGGGGACGCCTCAGCACGCAAACACGTCTGTACGAATGCCAGAGTGACGCAGGTGGTAAGGAGTAAAAATCACACTTATATAATGACTTCAGTGTCAGGGGACGTGAAGAGGAAGGCAGACG
The DNA here is from genome assembly GCA_009936485.2 of Gymnarchus niloticus. NCBI lineage: Eukaryota > Metazoa > Chordata > Actinopteri > Osteoglossiformes > Gymnarchidae > Gymnarchus > Gymnarchus niloticus. The sequence continues at coordinate 2,903 of JAACJT020003303.1, read as the reverse complement.
CTCAGATACACCCAGATACTTCTTTCAGAAATGTATTGAGTAGCTTCATCTGGCCTGGAAATGCCTGGTATCAATTAAAAATGATTATTTCAAGTGTGCCACAAACTGATCTTTTGTGACAAAATGGGAAATGATCTCTTTATGTCCAGATGTGCAGACTCCTCTGTGAGCACTGACCTGGGGTCTGTGAGAAACGAAGCATTAGGTCTATGGAAAGTCACTGACCCAGCACTGGCATACTCATTCATGGTGGAGCATCATCATCCAGTAGCGACATGTGAATCATTCCCATGGAGACTGGCGAGGCTTCGGGGCTCGTTGCTAGGAAACGACGAGAAAAGCAGTGCCGCGGAGGTGGGCGTGCATCTGCAATGCCGTTGTGATGCAGGACCCGCGTCTTCGTGGCTAAAAGCACACATCAGTCAAAAAATCTGACACGTCAGCAATCATGCAGCAGTGATGTATTACATCATTTATCTAGTCCACAAAGGTAGGAGAGGTCAAAGCTAACATTTCATGAGCTCCATTCCAGAAGGTTCCTGGTGACCTGAAATACACACCCTAATGCCGCTTGATTTGAAACGGCTGATAATATGATAACATGTACAGAAACGGCTCCTACCGACTGTCAGCTCTCACAGATTGCTCTAATACTCTGTAAGTACAGCAGCACCACCAAACCTTGGTTTTTGGCTGATTTGGGAAAATGATGTCATTCCCAGGAAGAGACCTAGGGAGAAGCAGCCTGGAGGCAGACAGGACGACCAAGAAGACACCAAACAAGGCAGTCAAATGCTGCCAGCCAGAGGGGCGTCTAGCCAGTACGCATGACAAAGCAGAACCTGGAGCTGCAGAAGCAGAGCCCCAACTCCCAAACAACCCCATTCTGTGACCTCCCACCTGCTCCCCTAGCCTATTCCTCAGCATTCGTGCCCCAGAAGGTCGTAAGCTCTCTCCCTTGCCCTACTCTTTGTACACCAATGACTGTACTTCACAAAGTAAATCCGTAAAACTTCTAAGGTTTAGCGATGACACCATTCTCCTTGGGCTCATCACAGATGGCAATGAGACCGTCTACCAGAAGAAAGTATGTTGATGTGTGCTTTAGCATGGAGACGGAAAAAGGGTGGAGATGGACTTGGAGTGTGGAAAAAGCACTATTCACCTCAGTGAGCAGAGCTGAGTCGTTCAAATTCCTGAGAACCTTCACCCAATTTCACCTGCATAATCCACAAGGCCCCGCATCACCTGTGATACCTGCATCAGCCACAGAAATCCAAACTACGCCAGGCCCTGGTGTTTCACTTCCACATATCCTCCATCTCCACCTGGATCACCTCTGTATTCTGATGGTCTAAGCAGAGGCTGCAATAAATGGTAGAGTGTGCAGAGAAAAGCATTGGCTGCCAGATGCCCTCGGTGATCTGTACTCATCCAGGGTGAGGAAGAAGGTGAATAGGGCCAGGGACACATCCTCTTCCAGCATCCCTCCGGAGCTGAGAGAGCAGGAAAAACAAGCAGTAACTGTCACATGTACAGCTTCTTTCCGCAGGCCGTTACCCTCCTGAATAAGGAGCCATGGCCCATCCCACCCCATTGACCGTCTGTGCACTTTATGGGGCTTTAATTCATTATTTATCATCGCCCCCTGCTGTGCAGACTGTTCAGTTTTACTGTCACTTTAAGAGTCATCCGAACATACGCCTGAGCTTATTGAGATTCCAAACTCTACCTCTGTCTGTCTAAGTCATATCGAATTGTGTTGTTATTCCATTGTATAATTTATTCACTTAACACGTCATCTTTTATTGGTGGAGGCTGAGGTTGCATTGTGTGTTCTGTGTCATTACCCGCACCATATAAGGTTGCTTGTCCATTCTTTGGTACCTGGCCATTACAGCTGCCTGAATATGCCTGAATTTGACTGAATATGCCTGAATTTGACTCCACTGCACATGGCTCCTCTGCATGCTCTCACACTGAGCTGGCAAAGTCTTGTCTCGCTCCAGACCGAGTCCAAGCACCACCAACTAGATTGAGTGGCAGTAAAGATTCATGATAAGCAGAGGCGATCGATGAAACCTTTTGTTTGATTAAACTGAATATGTTTAATTAATTAAGGTTTCATTCAAGTGAAGCATGCGGGCTGATGTACTCACACACTATTTCAACAACTGCCCAGGTGTGTCTCTGTTAGCTGTTTGTTGAAGATGTGTTTTAACGACATGTGTGACAAAGTTAATCTTCTTTGGTTCCTCCTGTCTTACTTGTGAAGTCACGTGTAAGGCCATCCTGGACATTTGAGCTGAACAAACACTACCATCTAACTGACCTAGACATCTTAGGTACTGCAAAAAAAAATGGAGAGCTGTGATTGGTCAAGACAGCAGCGCCCGATATGCCACGTGCCTCGTTAAAACATGCGGCTGCTCTGCCTGGGAGACGTTCTCACCCGGGTTACATAACTCTTCGGTATGCCGCTAAGGGCTGAAGCTCTGATAGTTCCGCTTCCCCGTAAAAGGAATGAAGAATTAATCACACACATAACACAGGGCCCAGATAACAAGAAGACATGCAGGAGCAGACCCACAAACACACACACACACACACACCGACAGCTTTACTACAGCATGTATGCATAGACACACATCATTACCACACTGACAGGTTCGACGAGATGACATCGTACGATCATTTGAAAAAAAGGTACCTAGTTAAGAGGCTGCTCCATCTATTATAAATAACTTACTTAATTTGATTAATTCATCACTAAGGTGTGGTTATGTACCAAAATCACTAAAAATAGCTGTTATCAAGCCTGCTCTTAAGAAACCTAAGCTTGATCCCGGTGACCTAGCAAATTATAGGCCTATCTCAAACCTTCCCTTCTTCTCTAAAATCTT
>JAACJT020003300.1:0-10170 GCA_009936485.2 Gymnarchus niloticus | reverse complement strand
GCCCGGGACTATGTAAAGCGCTTTGTGACCGCGCTCCGTGTTAAAAGCGCTATATAAATAAAATTGAATTGAATCTTGTACCAGGAAACACTGGCCCTGTATCACCAAGTTAGGCCTCATCTGACTAGAAGGAACATCAAACTAAACCATGCTTGTACACGACCCAGCTGACATGGTCCTGCTTCTTACACAGCTCTGCGATGAATGTCCACTTCACTTTGGTCTGGTGAGAAGCAGAGGTACCGTTTCTGATATAAAGGCCCCTTAGATAAATGCAAAACAATAAAGACTGTGTGGAGGCAGAACATTCAAAACCATGAGGAATGCTGTAAATCTTGGGGCCAAAAGAACAGCCCTGCCAATAGAACACACACAGAGTTTCACTTTTAAAAAGTGGTGTCATGGCTTTGGAGAAGACAATCAAAATATGGAGAGAGAAGGGGAAAGAAAAACATGCAAGATGCTTGACGGGTCTATAAATATACCTTGATTGGCTTTTCCCCAATCACAAGATGCTTCTCAAAACTACTCGCAAATTATTAACCAAATAGAGCTGTGTCTCTCTACACAGGGGTTATTCCACTTATATATACACACATTGAAAACATTATATCTTTTCTGAAATCATGTTTGCAATTATGGTATCATAACACTCAAGTGACACTAAGTTCTTAAAGGCAATGGTTACCAACCGGTGTCCCAGTTTGAGGCAGCCATGCCCTGAACGCTGGATCCAAATAGAGCCCATGAGGCTGGGAGGTTTTGAGACAACAGTTCTCTCCAGATTAGCGTTTAGCACCCTTTAACCTACAACGTCTGACAGATCACATGGGTGTTTCCAGTCACACATTTTTGACAGATAAAACCTTCGGTCAAGCCTTTGGGATAGAGTGAGAAAGTCCAGCAGACACATTCGAGGTTTTGGCCCAAATGACCACATATAAGAATATGAAATTCAGGACATTTTATGATTGTGTATGTCTCCAATGAAAAACAGAGCCAACCTGCCAAGCCCAGTACTTACCTGTAATGTAGTGTCAAAGACCACTAGCTTGGAGCTGGTTGGAACGATATCATAACACTTGTGGGACTTCATAAACCGCATGTAAATATCGCTATCCGATTCTTCAACAGCTGCAAGAGGAGAGAATTCAACCATTAACTCTTGGGAGGGGTATAACCATTCCAGAGATTTAATGTAGACTTTTATACGCTTTAAGACTGAGCCAAGCTACAAGATGGTCACTGATGCTTGGACAAGAGGAGATTGGATGCAATACACAGCCTTGATGAAGGACATATCTTAATTTTTGGCATAAATTAAGAGCTTGTTTCTCAAGACACCATCCTTCGATGGATAAGATCCACGGGCATTTCCACAATTCAGCTTCATTTATACGGGCCCCTATCCAAATATGGCTGCCCCAAGACATGAAATAGGAGCAGCGCCAACATTGGAAATTTTCATCTACAGAGATTAGCCTGCCATTTGGCAAAGCCATCACTAATGAGATCAGCAAGAGTGTGCTACTAATTAAAATACATAATTAAAAACCGGCCGATTCATGCTCTTGCCACATACCAGTGGGGAGATCGGCCACAAGCCCAACCATCCGATCTGACAAACGAGAGAACATTCTGGAAGCTTCCCAGGAAACCAAAGTGGACCTACTAACATTTCCACGATGATCATGGAGCTGGAAATGCAGTAGGGCATATTCATATTATAGTCATCTGCAGGGAGAGTTAACCTATTCAGCCCAGACATCTACCGGATTAAAGTATATAAACATAAACTTTACTCTATGTCCCCCCCCCTCCCCATGCCTGAGTATGTCTTGGTAGGTATGCTAGCTAAGCTCAGAGTATACCCACAATCCGCTAGAGAGCCGTACAAAAACACCACTACTCTCAGTGTTCCAGCAGAGGGTAGTAATGGAAAATGAACTTGGAAATGGTAAAAATGGCAGTGATCAAGAAGGGAGGCTAAAGGTGGAGCCAAACACTTTAAAAGGCACATCTACACATCAGTATTAAAAATGAAATATTACAAGACCTCTTTTGGAATAAACTTTGGTAAGCATCTTTTCATAGTGATCCCCCGCCCAGACCTGTAGCTAGGATTTCTGGGTCCCCAAAAAATGATTGCCCTAGACTTCCAAATATACACAACTGTACACAATATACTGTGCAGCATAAATTCTATGGGCCTCCTCCAGCTGTGGGCTTTGGAATATTTTAATCAAACTATGTATGCCATATATAAAGCTATGTAACCAAGTATAACATCGTATGTGGTGAAAACTACGTAATCATGTGAAATACCAGAAACTATGCAACTAGAACACCTATGGCAAGTGAAGCACAATCTTGTAAATCATGTAGTCCATTAGGACAACAGGTGGTCATAAAAGTCAGGATGCTGTTTGGGGAGTGCAAGTTGGAAATAGTTAGCAGACCCTTGTGCAACCCACACCATGGAATGGAATGTGTTAATGTATTTAAAAAACAGACACTCGAACTAAAATACTATTGTTAGATCCCAAAGAGAGGTACTGGGGAACTAATACATAAATAATAGCGGGACGCTAAAGACCTGGCAAGTGAGGCAGGGCCTGGTCTTTGGGGAAACCCCTAAGAGGTGGGACAGTAGAAATTGGAAAAAGATTGTGACTTGCGTTTTTTGGTTATGTTCCGACCTTGTTTTTGGAACTGACTCACTTTGTTGCTAGCAATAAAGTTTGTCATCCTCGGACCAAGTCTCAAGCTTCTTTGTTGTGAGAAAAACCACGACACGGCCCCTAACATCATCAGAACCATTCACCTCCTAGCTATGGCCTCTCCCCCGCTGTTCAAAAACGAATCAAATCCCTAGTGGAACACGGAAAAGTCTGACCATTCAATCACATCCTGAAGCAAAGGTGAAACAGAAAGCAGGAGACCTGTAGAAACCACGGCATCATGAGAACTGGGGCTATGAACAGCACCCAATGACAGTCTCACTGAACAGCACCCCCTAGTCATACAACACAACACTACAAGCCTCTGAAATCACGCCTGATTCACATTAGTATCAAAGGAGACAAAACGCTGGATAAATCCTCAATACATATCACAGAGGAGAGATTATAGAGAGGCTGTTAAACTGGGACCTTGGGCAGGGGTAGGGGCAGCACCCCTGGACACAAACAGAATTTGCCTACTAGCATAAACCGAAGCATATAGGACGGTTTGACCCACCTGAGATGGAACAAGATTTTTTTTTTTCCCCCCCTCTCAATTCAGTGCAAACCTTGCCCTTGCCAAGACAGTACCCAGCCATTCCCAACCATATCTCCTGGCCTCCACTGGTTACCATGGCAATTCATACAGCAGTTTCCCAGAAAACAGCAAGACAACACAGAAGGACTGCTTGGTGGCTCAAGGGGTGGGGGGAACGACACTGATGGGTCAGACTGCTGCTACTACCGTTGTCTGGGGCAGTAGGACGGGCCAAATTTTTTATGCCGGGGGGGGCGGGGACGGGAAAAAATGCAACACCTCCGCTGCTCTACCAGCAGACAGTACACCCTCATCTGGATTAGGCCTGGGGAAAAAAAAAAATAAAAATAAAAAAAATCTCCAGCTAAAACACCCCCCCATAAGTAATCTCACAAATTCCCAAGTGAAAACAGCAGCTCCACATAAACATCATTAAAAATAACCCTCAAAGAATCTTTTCCTGTAGAAAGCTGGCACAGAAGACCTGCAGCTAAGATTTTCTTAGCCATTAGCAACACGAGCAAAGCGCACTAGCAGAAAAACTGACACCCAGGACCGCAAGTGTGCGGTAAAAGGCTCTTGGGTGAAATGCTCAGCTGCATCAGGCTCGCTATTGAAGAAGCTTCTAGAAACAAGACTCATCTCTACCCTGGGAAGCTACACATTTCACAGCCTCCTGGCAGGTGGTACTCACTTCTAGCTTTCAATAGGCTTCACAAAGCCGTGTGTGTTTGGATTGTTGGACGAGTTGAGAGATTTAACAATCGGGCCAAAAAAATGAAAGCTTTACTAAAAGGTGGAGCACATTTATCGGAAGAAACCCGACAGGGTCAAAGGTATCATTTCTTAAAGCATTGTGTCAACAATAAGATCCAAAGCATGTGCAACCATGACTTTTACTGCCATAATTAGACTACGCTAATTAGCTCGCAGTTCAAGTTGGGAGTCAAAATGAATGAATCTTTTAGGTTCACTCCAGGACAATGAAATAGGAAGACGCCCTATCGGACCCATCTCGCAGCAAGGGATACTGGACGACAGCTTGAACACAAGGGGGCGTCTGACTCAACACCACACAGATAAGCAGGGTATTGTTTTCTGGATCTTCCCACCTCATGCACGTGAGGCAATCTTTCAGGAGGTCATGATATCTGCTCTGCAATAGCAGAACCTGAAGGAGGACACCCTTCATTGCTGGGTGGCCTAGCAAGATGTTGGAAACCATGATTAAACCTTGCTTTTGAAATGGCGACCTACAGCTTTACGCCTCACTGGCACAGAAGGCCTCGCCATTTCTAATAAGTTACAGAATGACAAGTCATTTCATGCCAACACTTTTAAATGAGATGCTAAATTGTGATGTCACCATGCCCTGTGCCTTGATTGCTCTTCAGAAGCCTTAAGGGAAATGAAAGTTCGTTTTCCTCGATAAAACTCCTCTGCATTTCACCGGCTTTAATCTCCTTCGCCTTCCGAGCTCTGCCCAAGTATGCAGAGTATTGTTGTGTGTCCTCTATTGCCCTTCTGATGATCCTCAATGGGGGGGTGACACCACAGCCAGCATCAAAGGGATGCCGCAGTGACAGCTAAAAAACCTGGGCAAAAACCTGCTGCCCTGAGGAGAATAAGGCAGACCACAGACATGATCTGTTCCTCTTTACCAAGCCACTTGGGTCACGACACACTAACCATCAAAGGGGCATCTTGGAGCAGGGGTGGCTACTCGGTTAGCCCTTTTACCCCACTCCTCCACTGTTGGGGGTTCAAATCTGACCTCTGCTCTGTGTAGGTATATGGAGTCTGCATATTCTTCCTGTGTTATGCGGCTAGTCTAACTGGCACCCTAAGTCTGTGCCATGTTTTAGACTGACATCCTAGATCCTCTATGCTGCCTGGAATAGGCCTTATGCGCCAACCTCCCACCCCAACCCAAGACAAACAGGTGAATGAATTATGGGATTCTGGGAATAAAGTTCATCATTTACATCACTGGAGAACAACAAGTAGTAACTCTTTGTGGACTGCCTGGATATTTGTGGCAAAAATAAACGGTAGCAGTGTAAACACTCATGTTGAAATACACCATTTAAAAGAGCTGCACATAGCATAAATTAGGTTGAAGCCCATTAAACCTGGAATCCACTGCTGATTTATAACAGCTTCAACCAGTGCCTGTCCTGACCAAGTAAAAAGCAGAAGTAAACGGGAGGCAGACTCCGGCATGCGATACCATAGCCGTAGGGTGCTGAGGCGAGTGGACCATGTCTCCATTTAACAGAGCAGGTAAACATCCAGGAGAAATGGCTCGATATTAAAAATGAACAACAGTAACTCTAGTGAGGACTATTTTATTTTCACCTCTTGCAAAGACACCACACACATTGCTGGTTACTTCACTACCTATAATCAGTGCGCAGCGTTTTCTTTGCGCTGAGATTGTTCACTGCTTGCAGAAGACGTTTTGGGCAAATAAATAGCTGCGAAGAGTGAACAAGACTACAGCTAACCAGTTAAATTATGTTTAAGTTTTGAACGTCGGCTCTGACAGTCTTTTTGCTACACAGCTGTAGCCCAGTATAAAAACGTTAGGCCGAAACGTCTCCTCCGCCTCCTCTATTAGTTTGCTGCACCTAGTCAGGGCGCAGGGACACCCCCATGACGGGGGGCAATCGGTGTAACTTAATAATCAATTAAAAATCACAGAATCATTTATCAGCGACATTTTCCCCATACACAAACCAGCAAGCAGACTGCAACTCAGCATTTGGGAATTTCAGCATCAGCTATATATCAATGGAAACATACCGTCAACCTTGTGAACAATATACATATATTCGTGACTACAGACACTAACCACAGCGCCTCGTCAGCAAAAAGATATCGGCTAATCGGGACGAGCCGAGAGATCAGAATTACTTATAAAAACCATTAGGACGCAAATCAAACCGTCAGGACAGCGACTTAAGTCAACAGGTGACGTCGGACATGATCCCCAGGGATGGAGAGGAATCAGTCCATCATTTCCAGCCCCAAGACATTACAGCACGTCTATTAAACATCTGACCCCAATGCACAATAAACCTGTGCCATGCGTTAATAAAACTAAAAACGGTAACAAAGACGATCGCGATCTGGATGCGACAGCACTGAATTACGCAGGACAAAACATCCTTACGGGTATGTGCAGACTGACAGGAGTACACCTCATTATTTAGAAACGCGTGCATCCTGAATGCATTTCATGCATGCCACAATGTAAGGAAAAGGTTAAGTTACCGAAAGGTTTCGAGTTGCACACAAAAAGTGATTCCAAACTTAGTTACCAAAAAGATTTAAAATAACCCGGCAGCTTAAGTACGTAACCCTAGCCACAACCCTCCGGTCAGTAGTTGCCATAACACAAATTACCTGTCCTGTCAAGGCGTATGTACAGTAAAACATGTCAATCCTGCTGCAACGCTGAAGCAGGACTATTTGATCACCCGGTTAAAGAACATTTACAATAGGCCGATTAAAAGCATTTCCCATCAGGGCGCGCCTGCGGTGCTGCAGACGCCGATCTCACCTTCATCGTCCAGTTCAAGCTTTTCCAGCATGCCTTCAGCCGATCTGTGGACCTGTGGGCGAAAGGCAGGGCGACGGAGTCAGACACGGACTTCCCTGGTTCCTGATTGCCACCACCCCCTTCCCCCGCCGCCACGACCACCGCGACCACCCGGCGTACTCTCTTCGCACACCGGCGGTCAGCGCGGAAACCTGCGCCGTCGGAAGTTGGCAGTCCGGCAACCCGCTTCCTAGAGAGAAATTACAAGCGCAGATACGACGAGATGCTGCAGAGCAGGCGTGTCAGTCCGAGCGAAACAAAGTAACAGTTAAGTAACAGCAGCACTCTATATGGCGTGGAAACTTCTGCGGACGGACGACTTGACAGCCGACACCCCTTCCGACCCCCCTCCCGCAGTACTATACCACAGCCGCGGCAGAGGGAGAAATTATTCCGGCTTATACAAATTCAAATAGTCTTCGTGGTTTTAGAAATCAGTAGAGCCAGTTTCCTCCAGTTTAAATTCTACCTTGTCGGTGTTTTCAAAGGTAAATTATTAAACGGAGCAGACCCGCCCCCACGCCCCGCTCACCTCCCCTCGGTTCAGGTGAAAGTGGAACATTCCAGTTTGCTGCAGCCGTAGTGAGCGATACCTTCGCTTGAATTAAGTACTCAACAGAAGGCATTGCACTCACTAACCCTGGTAGAAAAGTGAGGGATACGATGAAATAGCACGAATCGCTAGAGATTTAGACTGCTTTTCTTTAAATAGGCAAATGACCCGTGGCCGTCCCCAAAAGTTGCATCTATGTGACCATTGCGCCAACTTACCATTACTGTATACCATACCGAGAGCCGTTTACGCCAGCGCCCCCCTACCGGTAAATCCTCTCTGTACCATATTAGGAAACGTCCGTACCTTTGTGCTTCGACGCGTGAATCTCTGCCCCCTGAAATTACAATGCGTCTCCCCATTTCTGTATGCCCGGTGCAGGAAGTTGAACCAGCAATCTGCATGCGTCGTCAGTACACGCGGAGTTTGTTGCATAACGCACGGGAGCGCACGTTACTCGAATAGGCCGTGCAAAGGGCGCAGTGATCAATGAAGTCACCGCTCCCGAGTGCTGATCGGATTGAACGCCATTCCTAGCCATATTAAAGTAGCACCCTTCGTGCTACGCCCCACTCTTTCCATTTGTACGGTTAATGAAAAGAAATCTGATCAATGCAGCAGTGTGCCACAGCGGAAAAAACACATGGGGTAAAACTTAACATCGTATCACCACACGATGGTAGGACTGCCAACTAGAATAAAACGATTTTATTCATTGGTCCTGTTTATTTGTACATTTCTCCTTATTTATTTTCATGTACATACCTCTCTGACACAGGGACTGCACTTAATTTCGTTGTACTCGTTACAATGACAATAAAGATATTCTGATTCTGATTGTTTGCTGCAGATGTTTTTGAAACGTGCACTGAAAGTCAAGATGGTCTAGCTGAGTAAATGGAGATGGCTTAACTACATTCCACGAGGAGCTGTAATTGTAGTAAGTGTAGTGTACATGCAGTACGTATGCACTGTCTATCAGCTTCATAGCAACTTTTGAAAATAGACCTTATCCAAATTCCTTTTGGTCATATGTTCAATATTGTGATTGGGGACTGTACGTCCTTTATCAGGAAGAGTAGTTGCTCTGGCTGTTTATACACATCTGCCACACCAGTAAATACCCTGCCTGTTTCCTTTGGGATTATACTTTCTTTGTGATTTGAGGTATATTAGAAAAGACAAGGATGCTGATTGGTTAGCTCTGGCATTTCCCGTGTCAGGCCTCTGGTCCGGAAGTGCGCTTAGACTTGAAAAGGATAAGTAATTAGGTGTGGCAGCAAAACCAAGCTCTCTGTAAGCAAATGGTTCCCAAGAGTCTTGCAGTGTCAGGGACAGTTGTTAGGAAGATGTCCCTTTGAATGGTAAAAGGCTCCTGAGTTGAGTTTCATGGGCGGCAGTTTCACATGGCTTCAAAGGATGCTTCAGTTATGACAGTATTTCAGACGGATGCATATTGGCTGATGGAAAAGTTTCTGGTATGTAACATTAAACAAGATCAGCTATCCAGTGAAATTATATATTTGTGGTAGGGAAAAGCATCAAATAAAGTCAACACACCAAAAAGACCTAAACCTAAACCCCTAAAACTCTAGCCAGCATTAAAAGTACCTACCAGATTAGTACATTCAACTATTAGAAAATTATTATGAAACTGAAAATGGCAATGCAACTCGTGCTAATCAGATACACATGTAAAAAGACCCTGAAATTGTTTATAAAATCTTAGGTAAAATACCTTCAATTGAATAATAAAGTATAACAAACTATTTTATTAGCTCCCTGTCCTTTCCTGCACCAGAACATGTCACAGTATGGTTAGCATTACTCATAACTTATTACACAATCATGGTGTTCTGATCAGTAATGGTGGGTTTATAAAGAAACAAGGTTATCAAGAAACCCTTGGGAGGGAACAGACAATTAAATTAACAGGAATCTCTAGTGTTTTCGGAAAAAAATCCACTTCAAACTATTCATCTTGGGGAACAATCAGCTGGCCAAGAACAGAGAATTTAGGGGAGAGCTATTTCAGACAGTTTGGCAGGTTAGGTTACGTAAAATGCACGCACAAGGTCTCAGTGCGCTTATAAATTTTTCAAATTCTCAATCACTCCAGCTCTTCTTGGCGCACATCATACCTAATCATTCTGACAAGTAAAGTTCCTGTTGCACCCCGAACTGAAAGAGCTGAAGAGTTCAAAGTCAAGCTTTTCATTCCTCTGCGATCCTATGGATTACATCACTGGCTGAATCATTTGGAATTAATCAAGCAGCTCATGACGATGCAATGACTTCAGTGCTACGTGCATGGAATGGAGGTGCTCAGCATCAGCTGCATTCCCTACACCCCACATTGATCAGGTCGTTACAAGGCAGACTCACATAACAGGCAGTGACTTTCTCTTTTACCCTAAGAAGTGCAGGAAATTGAGCAGGCACAGATTCAATAAGGACTCTGTCCCCAAACTGTGGCTGCCAGCTGGTATACTCCAGCCACAACAAATACAAGGAACCATGCGTTCTGCTGTGTCTCTTAGCAACGCTCTTGTAGTCGGGTGGCTGTTGACTGGCCTCGGGCCGTCTCTTACTTTGCACAAGTACCGTCAGCTATCAACAGGCCCAATGAGCAGTTTCTGAACATAGGATTGCCATACATAGGTGGGGATCAGTGTCATTGACTTTGGATGAACTGTTCTGTCAGTGCTGTCACTCCTATTTCGCATGTACTGTGTGTTGTTGGAGTGCTGGC
>JAACJT020003299.1:0-10172 GCA_009936485.2 Gymnarchus niloticus | reverse complement strand
AGACAGGAGCCCCTGTGGACTATAATGTTTGCGGATGACATTGTGATCTGTAGTGAGAGTAGGGAGCAGGTTGAGGAGACCCTAGAAAGATGGAGGTAGATCGAGATGCGGAGGACAGGAGGAGATGGAGACTGTTGGTCCTCTGTGGCGACCCGTGATGGGAGCAGCTGAAAATGAATGATGATGATGAACATGTCAGTGCCATTGTTTATGAACAAGATAGTCAAAATGCTTAGCCATGTTGTCAATACAACAGTGTACTCTGTAAGTATTTTCTGATGTAAACCATGACTGTCACCCCCATCCTACCTGCCCCTTCTGTTTCTCCCTAGCATGGCCCTAACAAGCCATGCCAATTAAGCATTTGTTCCCTCGTTAGGCTTGTATAAAAGTGCTTACCAGTCCTGTGTTTCTTAGTCCAGAAATTGATGTTGCCCCCTTGTGTTGTCTGTGTGTCGCTCCTTTTTCCCGGTTTTTGATCCCCTGAGATTTTGTTCGTTTCTAGCCCTTGTTCAGTTGTGTTGGAATAAACCTCTTTTGTTTGCCCTACGCCTGCCTCCTAGTCCTTCCTCTCTCCCATCATGACAATGGCTAAGGTTTGAATGACAATGACTGAAAATGCACAAGGCTGCACTTTTTCTGCATGGTATATATATACACACACTCTGTATGGCACATATATATATATATATGTATATACAGTGCTGTGAAAAAGTATTTTCCCCCTTCCTGAGTTCCTCTATTTTTGTTCAACAACACTTAGTTTTTTACAATTGCTTACACAAAAAATTAAAATTAACTCACACTTAGAGAAACCAGACACTCAAGCAGCAAACCCTCAGTCCAGATCTGCACAACAATGAGCAGATTCTCAGCCTCACACATTTGCAAAACACTAAACACACTTCTCTCCATTAGACACATAAATCTAACATGATGTCACTTCTTAGCCATTTCAAGGCACAACCCTCCAAAATACCACACTTATGAACCAACTGATTAGACATGACCGTTAGGTATGAAGACAAGTAGGTGCTTAACTGTAAACACCAATCGGGTGTAAGCACTATAAAAAGGCAACAGGTGAGTTTACCTGTCTTCAACGAAAATGGAAGCCAACATTGTAGTGAGAGCAAGAGGGGGAGTGAGAACGAGAGGGGGAGCCTGCGGAGGAAAAGGGGTAGGTAGAGGAAGAGGAAGAGGTGGAGGTCGTGGACCGAGAAGATGAGGACCAAATTTATCGAATGAGATTAGAGCAACACTAGTTGATCATGTGGTAAACCATGATTTGACGTTGAGAGAGGCTGGACAGAGAGTTAGGCCTAATCTCAGCAGATATACTGTTGCATCAGTTATTCAGACGTTCGGTGGGAGCAGAGGTGAAAAACAACTTTTCTCTACAATTTCTCTACAATGCCAACTACATGTACTACATCAGTACTTTTTGGCAACTGACATGTATTTTGATTGGTCTCCACAGGAATGAGGGTCAAGTACATCAAGGAGGAAGGAGCCCCATATTCTCAGAAGAACAAGAGGGAGCAATAATAAACATGGTTTTGGCCAATAACACTATACGCCTCAGAGAAATTCAAGCACATGTCCTCAATGACAACACAGTTTTCAACAGCAATCATCACGTCTCATTATCAACCCTTGGGAGAATCCTTAAAAAACATCAGTTACATATGAAACAGTTATAGTTAGTTAGTTATATGCTATCGGTTCAATTCTGAGCCATAGCGACTTGATGGATAAATCATCTGTAGGAAGAACAATCCTGTGCAAGTTGATTGAGCCAAGCCAGTGTCCTCGTCGTTGTTATTGTGATTGTATCGAGTCACTACATTGCCGGCCTTCCTCGTCGCCTTGTTCCCTCTGTTCTGCCAAACATAATGTCCTTTTCCAGTGATTGTTGTCTTCTGGTGATATGTCCAAAATAGGCGAGCCGTAATTTTGTGATCCGTGCTTCGAGTGGCTTTGCCGGTTTAATCTGTTCCAAGACTGATTTGTTTGTCCTTTTGGCTGCCCATGGTATCGATAAAATCCGTCTCCAGCACCACATTTCAAATGCATCAATCTGTCGGCTATCCTGTTTCCTTAACGTCTAACTCTCGCAACTGTAGGTGACCACAGAGAAGATCAAGCTGTGTGTGAGCTGTATTTTCATTGGAAGGGAAACGTCCTTAGATTTGAAAACCTTGTCCAATGACTTAATTGTCGACTTCCACATTGCAATCCTCCGATTGATCTCCAACGTAGATGTAGCCTCAGTGTTCACTGTTGATCCAAGTAGATTAAAGTCCTTGACCACTTCTATTTCATCACCGTCTAGTTCAAAAGTGTCCTCGTCATAGTTGTCAGTTGTCAGGATCTTAGTTTTGGCCATATTGAGTAAGAGTCCCATATTGTGGCTGTCCGTAATACGTTCTTCATGCCTTCCAAGCTGCTCGCTATCAAGGTGGTATCATCCGCATATCTATGATTGTTTACATTTCGCCCTCCAATCAGGATTCCTTCTTCACTTTCGGCAAGCCCAGGATTTCTGAAGATCACTTCAGAAGGGCGATAGAATGCATCCTCGTCTGACCCCTCGTTCTACTCTAAACCACTGGGTGTCTCCATGCTCTGTTCTAACTGTGGCTTCTTGATCTTCATAAAGACATCTTATGAGACTGATCAGATGGGTTGGCAGACCCATGTCCATTAGTGTCTTCCAAAGCTTTTGGTGATCCATGCAGTCAAAAGCTTTGCTGTAGTCTATAAAACATAGGTAGAGGCTTTTCTGATACTCTTTATCCTTTTCCATGATCCATCTGATGTCAGGTATAATATCTCTAGTTCCTTGTCCTTTCCTGAAACCAGCTTGTTCTTCAGGCAGTTCCCTTTCCATGTATGGCAGGAGTCATGTTTGTATGATCTTCAGTAGAATCTTGCTGGCGTGGGGTATAAGTGCAATAGTTCAATAGCTGCCCCAGTCGGTAACATCACCTTTCTTAGGAATAGGAATAAAAACCGATCTTGTCCAGTCTTTTGGCCACTTTCCCGTTTTCCATATTTGTCGGCACAACTTTGTGATAGCTTCCACTGTAGGTTCTGAAGACTTAAAGAGTTCAATAGTGATGTTGTTGCATCTGGGAGCTTTGTTGTTGGGTAAAAGCTTGATAGCGGCAATGACTTCATCTTTCAGAATGTTGGGTTCACGGCCGGAAACAAACATCATTTCATCCGGTACTGCTGCATTGTTCCTGTAGAGCTGTTCTGTATACTCTTTCTACCTGCATTTGATTTGCTCTGGCTCAGTCAGCTTATTTCCATTTTCATCCCTCAGCAAGCCAGTCCTAGGTTGGAATTTTCTCTTGATTTCTTTTATCTTCATATAAGCGGCTCTGCAATTTCCTTTCTCGTGCCCTTTTTCTATTTTGGCGCATATTCTCTGATAGTAAGCTTCTTTGTCTTTCCGAATGGCTTTCTTAAGTGCCTTGCCAATATCATTTGCAGTTTGCCTGTCGCCTCTGGCTTTGGCTGCTTGCCTGTCATCCACAATCTTCAATGTTCCAGCAGTTATCCATGGTTGTGAAGGCCTTTTCTGCTTCTTGTTCAGTGTTATCTTGGCTTCATCATTGATTATAGTCCTTATGTCTACCTGTAGCTCTTCAGGTTCTTTTTGAGTCATGTACAGCAGTGAAAAGCGATTATGCAGATTGTTCCAAAAAGCCTGTGGGATGTTAGTTATATTTTGGCACCCTCTGCTTTCTTTTCTTTTTCCGTAGTCTGATTCTGATCTTGCATGCCAACAGTTCGTGATCAGTTCCACAATCGGCTCCAGGTTTTGTTTTCACCACAACGACTGATGATTTCCATCTTTGACGGACACAGATGTAGTCAATTTGGTTCCTGTACACACCGTTCAATGATGTCCATGTGTAAAGTCTCCTTTTGTGATTTTGAAAGAAGGTGTTCATGATAGCCAGCTGGTTTGTTATGCAGAGACCTATAAGTCGTTCACCAGCTTCATTTTGCTCTCCAAGGCCAAATTCTCCCACGGTGTTCCTCTGTTTTCCTTGGCCCACCTTAGTATTTAGATCTCCCATGAGGATGAGCAGATCTTGTCGTGATGTCTGATCTATTTCTTCTTGCACCTGATCGTAGAACAGATCAACGACTTTGTCTTCAGTATCCATTGTTGGAGCATAGACTTGAATAATGGTAACATTGATTGGCGATCCTTGTAAGGGTATTGAGATCACTCGGTCGCTAGCTGAGTTGTACTTCAGAACGGTGTTGGATAGTCATCTGTTGAGAATAAATGCCACACCGTTTCATCTTTGGTAACGTTGCCAGAGAAATAGACCCAGTGATCACCTGACTGAAAGTGTCCTGACTGTGTCCATTTGAGTTTGCTGATTCCGATTCAGTCAAGTCCAGTTCTGTCCATTTCGGCTTTGACAATGTCGAGCTTACCTTGATTCATTGTTCTGACATTCCATGTTCCAAGTTTGATAATGTCCCTACAACCTTTGATCTTCCCTTTCGAACAAGCAGCATCGGCCACAGGAAGACCTTTCGGTTTTGATCCTGGCACGTCACAAACATTGATTATACTCAAGTTGACCATCGGCTCTTCCCCGGTAGCTCGTTGAGTGCCTTTGGACCCAGGGGCGTATCTTCCAGCACTATATCGGAATCCTTTAGTTGTACTATCCATCGAGTTTTCTTGGCAAGTGCAGAAGTAGATTGCCGGCCCTTTCTTCTGCGCAGTGATGTAGCGCCCGAAAGAACGCCACACTGAATCGGCGTTGTTGTCGTTGTGAAACAACTTGATTGATCCTCCGCCTCTAACGTTGCAACACCCTGCTGCCGACGTTGTGCTGTACGTTTAGTCCGGCAACTCAGTTGAAACCTGCCCGCCTTGGGTGGCCCTACCAGCAGTATACACTGCCGACGGTATAGCTGTCAACTTCCTTGGTGCACGCAAGCCCCACCGGCGCGACAAGCCAGTACAGCATGAGTAGGGGAAACAGTTATACAGAGTGCCATTTGAAAGGAATTCTGAGAAGGTAAAAGACCTGTGGCATGAATATGTGGAGGTAAGTACTGGACACTTCAGTACTATGCACTACACAAACAGAACCTTTTACAGTAACATGTATGTGTATAGTAGGGATGTACTGAACTACACAGTTTTGTCATTATTTAGAGAATAATCCAAATGGATTTTGATGCAATGCCAGATGAATTTATTTTGATAGATGAAGCAGAGTTTAACCTCACAAAATTAAGATGGAGAGGGAGAAACATCATTGGCCACAGAGCTATTTTGAACGTCCCAGGCCAATGTGGTGGTGACATCACAATGTGTGCTGCCTTCGCACAGAATGGAGTCCTCCACCGCCATGCCAACCTGGATCCTTACAATACAGCTCACATAGTCGCATTTTTTGATAGAATACACAACATTGTTACAGCAGGATGCCAAATGGAGGCAGAGCAGATTCGATACATTGTCATCTGGGACAATGTATCTTTCCACCGATGTGCTGTGGTCCAGAACTAGTTTCATCAGCATCCACAATTTTTAGTGCAATACCTTCCACCATACTCTCCCTTCCTGAATCCCATTGAGGAGTTTTTTTTTTGCATGGCGGTGGAAGGTTTGTGATCTCCAGCCCTATAGCAGAATAGCGCTCATTCCAGCCATGGAGAAAGCTTGTGACCAAACCGATGCTGATGATGGATTCGCTATACAAGAAGATTTTTCCCTCATTGTCTTGCAAGAGAGAAAATAGCCTGTGATGTAGATGAGGTCCTGTGGCTAGATCCAGCAAGGTGAAGAGATGATGCTTAGGTTTCTTTTTTTTTGTCTCCACAATTTTTTTCTTGTGTTTACATAGCATGTACTATATTTGTTTTGTTTTGTATAGAATATATTCTGTATAGTCACAAATGATCTTGTGATTTATTGAAGAACAAAAACTCCACAATACCTATATCACCCATGTGAAAAAGTAATTGCCCCTTAGTCACTCAATGAACCAAATTTAATTGATACAATATTTCAATTAGACTAGCCACACCCAAGATTGATTGCGGCCAGCCCTTTCGAATCTAGACATCACTTAAATACAACCTTTCTAGTAATGTGAAGTTTCCTATAAACCTCAACAAAAATCACACTGATACCTTGATCAAAGGAAATTCCAGAAGCTCTTTGAAAGAAAGCTGTTGAAATATATCAGTCAGGAAATGGTTACAAATAAATCTTTAAAACTCTGGGACTCCAGCGAACGATTGTGAGAGCCATCATCTCTAAATGGAGAAAACATGGAGTAGTGGTAAATCTGCCCAGCAGTGGCAGGCCTAACAAAATTACTCCAAGAGTGTGTAGAAAACTAATTTGAGAAGTCACAGAAGACCCCAAAAGAACATCTAAGGAGCTGCAGGCCTCTCTTAGCTCAGTTGATGTCAGTGTTCATGATTCCATTATCAGAAAGACACTGGGCAAAAATGGTATGCAAGGTTAAAGGTGGCCCAATCAAGTATTAAGCTTAGGGGGCAATTACTTTTTTACACGGGTGATATAGGTTTTGGAGAGTTTTTGTTCTTCGATAAATTATAAGCTCACTTGACAACAATATATTGTGTTTACTTTGGTTGTCTTTTGTCTTATACTAAATTTGTTTGGAGATCAGAAACTAAGTGCTGTTAATAAACAGAATTACAGGAACTCAGGAAAGGGCAAATACTTTTTCATGGCACTGCATGTGGATTTTTGTTAATAAACTGAAATCATTCTTTATGGCAATAGCAGTAGCATCCTTTATTTCCCACAGAATATACAGAACAAGTTGATGCAATAGTTTTATTTTCTGCAACACAGTGTCTAGTGCTCACTCAATTAAACGTCATTATTTCTAACTTTGTCAATGACTACATTTCCTATTCATTTTGCTATATTTCCTATTCAAACTCATTTCTTGTACATTGTCATGGTGAACAAGCAATCTTCTAAGTGATATGGTTATTTTGAACAGTAGTGTATGCACCAGCTTCCTGCAATTCAAGATTAACTAACTCCCATGCTTTAAGGTAACATATTAATGTATTGTGGCCGCTGTGCATGTGGGCCATTTGAAAATTAGGCACGGGACTCAGAGTTTAGCAAATAAAAAGCATTTACTCACCAAAACCAACACACCAACAACTATGTGCAGTAATTCTCAACATCAAGACTCACAGTTAATGACAACACTTAGGGTGGATAAAGGATGACACTCATAAAAGCGACAACACAGGATGACACTTTTAAATCCAGGGTGTTACAGGTGCACAAATCTAATAGCCTTTTGATAACACATATTTACTAATTATTTACACTGACTCTGTGCCAAGTAAGGGATGCTAGGTCATCTTGTCATGCTTTTCAGTCTTTTTCTGTGTCCTGAAATCAACACATCATATTGTTATAAACAACATACCAAATCAAAGCAGAAAGTCTCAGCCTTTACGGCATATTCTGTATTTAGTGTTCCTTACACTTTCCTATCTTTCTTCAGAAAAGAGTTATAGGCAGTTAAACAACTAGTGTGCTCTTGTGTCAATTTGCCCCACCAGTGGGGTGTCACACTATGTAGGGTAAGATGTCCCTGGATATGGCAAGAACTGGAAGTACATGCTAGTTGAAGTTTGATACATATATATACATATATATACAGTGTATTTTTTTTTACTTCAAAAACGGGAAAATCTCATCAAACCATGTCATACAAACTTTCAAACAAAACATTTCAAACATTTCAATAATACTGTAATGCTATGAGCATTTTTGTACCAGTTTAGGCTGATCTGACTAACCAGACTAACGCAGTTCTGGCACACATAAACTATCTTCCCTGGGAGGCTGTCTTCCTGGGCCCACTACTTGCATTTCATGCACCAGACCATAATCTCATTGGGATGGCTGTTAGAGAATGGCTCCACACAAACAAGGCCAAGCATTCATCTTCATCTGATAAAGAGTCATCTTTTTTAGCTCCTTTTTTCCTTCATTGATTTCGATTTGGACCCCCTCCCTTACTTTGGGAACAGATTTTTCAGCCTTCACCAGTTTGTCAGTGACAATAACAGTTTTTCTTTGTTTGCTAGCTATTTTTCTAGGCCCAGCTTTTGGGTTTGGCCAAATCGTTTTTGGTGTTCGTTGATGGTTAGAGCTGGCATTGCTGGCCAAGGATGAGGTGGTGCTAAAGGTGTTTTAATGGACGAAGGACATTCATTGATTGCTACATTACTCAAATAGGCTAGTCTTATTTAGTAAACTGTTACTGATGTTATGGATATTTTTTCATTTGAAACCATTTCAAATCAGTAGCTGATTAAACCGATTTTATATGTTTGGATGTATACGATGTATGCGATTTGCCCCAAATTTAATGAGACAACTTGCCTCAAACTGCCATGTTTGCCAAGGCAAACATCTTAGGCTAACTTGGTACATTAAATTAGTAAGAAGTATAAAAAGACACAACATTCTGTCCTCTACAAAGTACAAATACATCAATTTGAACATTCTTTACTACAAGTAGAAAGCTATATACAATGAAATGTTGAAGTTTTTAACATTACGGTGTGAAAAATAGTAAATCTGTGTTCACCTCAGCTCACAGCATTGCTGGCCTCTGCCAGACAGAATATTATATCTGACCAACTAGGTGTACAAAACCTACATTTCAGTTTTAAGCAGCGCCCTCTGGTGTTGGAAATACAGACAGCGTGACAGCTAACTCCACTCCCACCACTGTACAGCACTCTGGGTACTGGCAGACACTTTAAACAGCATCACGATATAATCTTAACTTCATACGATATTTCAATTAAGGAAATCGATTGCCTTAATTTAACTTGTAATACCTCTTTACAAATAACTACAACGAATTTATTAAATGACATGCAATGGATTTATTAAACATTTAACGACATTGCACACATAAACACACTGCACACTGCATGCTAGGGAATGCAAGGTTCCAGTATAAGATCATATGGTCAGGATTGGCTCAACAGCAGTAACACAGGATAAATCTTCTGAAAAAAATAGCAAAACAGGTTACTTCATGCTGGGTCATATCAATTCATTCTCAGGAAACTAAGCAAAATCACCCTCCAACAGCATAAGTAAATCAATGTTCCCAGAATTTTTAAACAAACCAATTTCCATTAAAAACAGGTAATACTGGCACCATATTGATAGTTTTGTTTGATTAGCTGATAATGAACTGATGTGCCTAACATTATGTAAACCGATTATTTCATATGGAGATGTTTATGCTGAATGCAGAGGAATATGAATACAATCATGAGTAAATTAAATTTTTGCCCTTGTTGAATGATTTTAGTCTTCAAAACATTGAAAACTATCAAGATGACATGTCAGAACTAGCTAACTTTTTTACTTGAGTTCATTTCTCAAAGCCTGGAACTTTGAGCTGCTTTCCTTGCACTGTTCAGATGTAAGAGGACAACCTGGAAAAACTCAATCAAGCTGCCAAGTTTTACTGGGTAGCTCAAATGGGACACATAGATTAATCCAAATAAAATGACCAGCGCAGCTGCTGAAGGTCAGTAGAACATTACAGTCTGATCCTTAAGAATTACTGACACTTGGAAAGGCTGAAATGGGACCACTGTAAACACATCCTCTTAGTCTTCTTCATCCTCCAGAGCAACTGGCCCCTTTTGGAATGCTTCAAACTCCTCTTCATGAAAGATGAAAAATACACGAGTATGTGGTCCTACAATACGAGATGGGCAAATGTGTTAATTTTGATGCAAAATAATAAAGTATGTACAGTGGTGGTGTGTAAATAAACCACAAAATGTAGGTACAATTTCTTTCACTGACAATATTTTTGCACTTTCAAGGGACTGAAGTGCACTAACCAACTATCAGTAATATTCTCATTGTATTTTTTAAATTTTATTATAAAAGAGAACGTTAACAAAATAAATTGACAATATTAAAATAACTACCATACCACACAACTGCTGATGTCTGGGCTTCAAGCAGGACAAACAGCCCATGAGAGGATGTGTGCACAATATTAATAATGTATCAGTACTTTTGTCAGAAACTGAACCCAGCCACTGGGGAATGCGCTGTGTGTTTCTCCGTGCTG